>JAPQWV010002276.1:0-59998 GCA_027422505.1 Craterostigma plantagineum | reverse complement strand
TTTGTTTTTTTCTCATAATCATTATCATGTGGATTATATTTATATCTTCCTTTGCAATGGTACCCTGCAGGTCAATTTATTATCCTGCAACCGATGTGGTGATATTGAGATTCATGATTGAGGCATGTTGGGCACCTATGCTTGCGGCTTTCAGTGTTCCTCTCGATCAAAGTGACGACGAGGTGGTAATAAGCCTGTGCTGGATGGTTTTCGGAGCGCAATTCATGTCACTGCAGCTATGTCGATGAAAACTCACAGAGATGCCTTCGTGACATCTTTGGCAAAATTTACCTCACTTCACTCACCAGCCGACATCAAACAGAAAAACATTGATGCAATCAAGGTGTGTCGTTTCTGCATCGATAATGTGTTTCATAGGCTAATAATAGTATTAGTGAAGAAAGTACCTTCTAATGCATACTACGCTGTTTGGTAATTTTTTTCTAATTAACCATTCATCTCATCTTACACATAGTTATCTAATTGATTAGGAGTTGATTGTGAATGCTTACTGATATAATCTACTTCCCCTTGTGTGTGTTTGCACTCTGCCGAAAACTGGGTCATTATGTTTTTTGAAGGGGTTGAATTTACTTCTTTATGTGTATGGAGCTGACAGTTTTGGGATACTCTTATCTGTCAACAGGCCTTAGTCACAATAGCAGATGAAGACGGTAATTACTTACAGGAAGCTTGGGAACATATCTTAACATGTGTGTCACGGTTTGAGCATTTGCATCTCTTAGGTGAAGGTGCTCCACCAGATGCAACATTCTTCGCATTTCCTCAGAACGAATTAGAAAAATCTAAACAAGCCAAATCAAATATCTTACCCGCTTTAAGAAAGAAAGGACCTGCAAAGATTCAAAACGCTGCTTCTGCTATGAGAAGGGGTTCATATGACAGTGCTGGTATTGGTGGTATATCTGCGGCTGGAATTACATCTGAACAGATGAATAATTTGGTATCTAACTTGAACATGTTGGAACAAGTTGGCGAAATGAACCGCATATTTATCAGAAGTCAAAAGCTAAATAGTGAGGCAATAGTTGATTTTGTCAAGGCTCTCTGTAAAGTATCTATGGAAGAATTGCGGTCTGCGTCTGATCCACGAGTGTTCAGCCTTACGAAGATAGTTGAGATTGCGTATGCTTTCCATCTGCAAATATTTCATGTGGTTCTTTATCCATTTCATTTTATTAACGTGACATTAAGATTAGTCTAATTTTTTTCCGTCGACAGGCACTACAACATGAACCGCATTAGGCTTGTGTGGTCGAAAATTTGGCAAGTGCTCTCTGACTTCTTCGTGACTATTGGCTGTTCAGAGAACCTTTCGATTGCTATTTTTGCTATGGACTCGTTGCGCCAATTGTCGATGAAATTCTTGGAAAGGGAAGAATTAGCTAATTATAACTTCCAGAACGAGTTTATGAAGCCTTTCGTAATCGTTATGCGCAAGAGCAGTGCTGTTGAAATCAGGGAATTGATTATACGTTGTGTGTCGCAGATGGTGTTATCACGTGTTAACAACGTCAAGTCGGGATGGAAAAGCATGTTCATGGTATTAAAAAAATCTCCCAAATTTTCACAATTATATTTATTAGAATACAATAACTGAAAATTCTTGTTAAGTGCTGTTTCAAAGTTTGTATGCAATTTTCCTTTCTCATGAATAATCCATGATTTTCAGGTGTTCACAACTGCTGCCTATGATGACCACAAGAACATTGTTCTCCTAGCCTTTGAAATAATTGAGAAGATTGTCCGTGATTATTTCCCATATATTACTGAAACCGAGACAACTACTTTCACAGATTGTGTCAATTGTCTCATTGCATTCACCAATAGTAGATTCAGCAAAGATATAAGTCTTAATGCCATTGGTTTCCTACAATTCTGTGCTGCAAAACTTGCTGAAGGAGACTTGGGCAAGGAAACTGTTGAAAAGGCTTCTCCCTCTTCACCTCATGAACGAAAAGATAATAAAAAGCTTGCCAACGGAGATGCAATAGATAGCGTCGACCAGCTGTATTTCTGGTTTCCTTTGTTGGCAGGTGAAGAGTCCATATAATAAGTTTATCTATATCAAGGTTATTTGAAATTCTAGTTTGCAATTTGTTTGTGTGACACGCTCTCTTCTTTTCTTACTCTTCAACCAGGTTTATCTGAACTCAGTTTTGACCCGAGACCTGAAATAAGGAAAAACGCACTGCAAGTACTTTTTGATTCGTTACGGAACTATGGCCAGCATTTTTCGCTACCTCTGTGGGAGAAAGTATTCGAATCTGTTCTTTTCAGAATCTTTGATGACGCTCGACGTGCTACTGATTCGTCCAGTGACATTACCCCAAGGCATCGCAGGGCTAACGGTGACGTTGAGGAACTTGATGAGGATTCATGGCTTTACGAAACGTGCACGCTGGCCCTACAATTGGTCGTGGATCTTTTCGTTAATTTCTACGATACTGTCCATCCACTTCTAAAGAAAGTGCTGTCTCTGTTAGTTAGTTTCATCAAACGTCCTCACCAAAGCCTGGCTGGTATTGGCATTGCTGCTTTTGTCCGTTTGATGAGCAATGCAGCAGAGATGTTCACCGATGAAAAGTGGTTTGAGGCAGTTTCTTCTCTCAAAGAGGCAGCCGAAGAAACACTCCCCGATTTTTCATTTGTCCTTAGCGACGAACAAGGCCCAAATGCAGTGGAAGATGAAGAAACGAATGAAAACAACCAAGGCGAATCATCCACTGGTGCAGTTACCTTTGGCGATGAATCTGATAATTCGAGGATGCGTCAGATTTATGCAGCTATATCTGATGTGAAGTGCCGATCTTCCGTTCAACTTCTACTGATACAGGTATGCTGCACTGAACCCTTCTTCCATTTAACTTGACTAAATCTTTGGGAAGAAGACCCACACAAGAAATTGTAATCTGTGTTTGCGCCATGACCAAGAAACTTACCGTTCACAATTTTTGCAGGCTATTATGGAGATCTACAACATGTACCGCACATACCTATCAGTCAAAAACACCATCATTCTCTTCAACGCTGTCCACACCGTAGCACACCATGCCCACAAGATCAACAGCGACCCAACCTTAACGTCGAAGCTTCAACATTTTGGGCCCATGCTGCAAATGCAAGACCCACCACTGCTCCGCCTTGAGAATGAATCTTACCAAATCTGCCTAACGCTCATACAAAACCTCGTCCTCGACAGCCCACAAAGTTCCCAAGAGTCGGAATTAGAATCTCACCTCGTCGATCTCTGCCAAGAAGTGCTTCACTTTTACATCGAAGTTGCAAGTTCAAGGCAAGCCAGCAATTCATCTTCTCTCAGACCACATTGGACGATACCTCTTGGCTCCGCAAAAAGGCGAGAGTTGGCTGCTCGGGCCCCGCTCGTCGTTCTTACACTACAAGCCATTTGCAGCTTAGGTGATTCTTCGTTCGAGAAAAACTTGTCTTGTTTCTTTCCTCTGCTTTCGAGTTTGATTAGCTGCGAACATGGCTCGAGCGAGGTTCAGATTGCGCTTGCCGACATGCTTAGCTCGTCGGTGGGGCCCGTTTTGCTGAAGTCTTGTTGATCGTTTGAATGAGGTTATATTTGACCATTTTGCATTCATTTTATGGCTTGATTTCTGAGTGTAGGACTCGAAAGGGTGTTAGCTAAACTGAGGGTTTATATTGTTGTATGATAAGAATGTGTGTTTATGTTGATTTTTCTTTAGTGCTTGGTTACCTTAGCCTTAGGTTTTGTACAAGGAGAGATTGGGCTATATATTTTTTTGGGATTTTTCTCATCTACCTACTTGGATATCACCTAAATTAGCTTAAAATTTGACAGTAGTATCTTGCATTCTATGTCAATACGTTGAAACATCAATCTAAATGTTTTTTCATCTAGATTGACACATAAAATTTCAAGCCCACTTTAACTTATATCCAAATCGATGTTAAAGACAAGGCCTATTTCTTGGTTCATTTTCTAAATTTGAGCTGTTTCATTATTAATGTGAGAACACATGGAAGTTAATTTTGATGGGCTATCAGCCCAATAAGGCTTTTAAGTTAAGGCCCAATTTCTTAGGAAGTTAATTAGATAAGAGAAAACTGTTTTTAAGAAAAAAGAAAAATTCCATCGCCGTTAAACTGAATCGTCGCAATCCATCGCCGGGCTTTTCTATCTGTGGTGACTATTGCGTCAGAAGTAGCCATGGCGAGCGAAGCCTCAAATGCCACCGTAGAAAAACGACACCGTTCCATCTTTGATTTGCCATCTGAGTTCTTCGATTCGTGTCGTCTCTTGCCGTCTCCGTCTTATTCGGTTAGTAGTTATGCTACTCCTCAAAGTATCCACGGGAAAGAGGAGCTTTATTCTGATAGAGGAATCTTGGGAAATGATGTTAAAATTGAGGAGAACTCTAAGGACGATGATGGCGGGCCAAAAATTATGCAGAGATGGTCTTGTAACACGTGTAAGGCTGAATTCGAGTCTCTGATTGACCAGCGTATGCACTTCAAATCAGACCTCCATCGCTTCAATGTGCGATTTTCCTCCTGTGAATCTATGTGAAAATTCTTTGGTTTTGATACTGTTCAGGGATTTTTTTTTTTATTTTGGAATTTGATGAAGATTGGACTTTTTTTTCACGGGGTTCTTGGTTCACACTCTTTTTAAATAATTGATCGAAGACAGTGAATGATGTTGGCTCATGCTCAGTTAAATAGCCCAAAGTCGAAGGTTTAAATTTAATCCTCTTCCGATGTTGAGAAACTAAGTCTGAATCTTTTAATTATTGCTCGGAAGTTTCAATGAGTTGGACTGTTCACTGAATCTTATGGTTTTTCAGTTGATATGGCAGTTGAGGATGAGTTCTTAGCAGCAGAAACAATGTGTTTTCAGTTTAGCTTTTGGTTTTGCTTACGTTCTTTTCTAGTTTCACTTGATGAACTGCGATTATATCTTTTGGTACACATCGAGCATCTAAACTTCTAGTTAATTCATGTTTTTTATTGCATGTGAGAGAGTGTGCTAAAATGCAAATTGTTGCATTTGTCCGATCATGATTTACTTGGCAGTGTCTTATCTCAGATAAAACTAAGTATTGCTGGGAAAGATATCATTAGAGAAAACGAGTTTGATGAAGCTGCTTCTGATTCATTGTGCAAAGACTATGATGTGTCAAGTATCTCGGGGTCCGAAGACGAGGATGATAATAATATAGCAAACAGAGGCCATGAAACTTACTTAAAGAAAGGGGGCCATGACTCTAATTCAACGTCAAGGAGTAAAATTTTCATGCAATTGCAGAATGGGGACAGAGTTTCAATTTGGAGATGCTTGGTGGTTCATGACTCTGAAACTATTTTGCTTGAAAATGACAAGTTGCTTGCCATGGATAACTCCGATGCGGCATATTTCACGCACCAGCAAGTGATTGAAAAGCTTAAACATATAGCTTGTGAACCTCGAGATAGTACCCACTTACGGATTGTCTTACTAGCTAGAGGCGGGCACTTTGCTGGCTGCGTCTTTGATGGTGATTCTGTTGTGGCTCATAAGACTTTCCACAGGTTAGTTACGCTTTCTGGTCTTTCTTGTTTGAAGTGATCTTAGGTTCTTAGTAGGTTTGATTATTAGTTTCGTAGATGCTCGCTGTGTCTGTTTAATAAGTCTTTGTTAATTAATGTAGATATGTTGTGAGGGCAAAGGCTGGTAAGAAGCAATCATCAAAGGATGCAGGAGGCCGAGGTATTCACTCTGCAGGAGCCTCACTTCGTCGATATAACGAACTTGCCCTTAAAAAGGTATGGATATTCATGAGCCTCCCTTATTGATTATCTTTCTTTGTTGTATATATATATATATATATATATATATATATATATATATATTCGTTCTTTCGCATGGCGTTCTTATCATTTGGATAATGTTCCAAAGATATTCGTTCTTTCTCGTTTGCGAACATGTTCGTAAATCGTAATGGCTCTTCTGTATTTATGATCAGGTCAGTTTATTTTCCCTATAGTTGGATAACATTCTGTATTTCTAACTATCTTTTTTCTCTTCCAATATTTGTCCGACAAGTTTTTGTTGTGATGAAAATATGGACTTTGTTCTATTTGAAAGTGGAAAATACAGCATATTGAGATAATATATTGTTAACATAGGGAGACACTTAGCGGTTTCTCATTTACTCATTAACCAGGATATTCGGGAATTACTTGATCTGTGGAAACCTTATCTTGCGAAAGCATCCTGCATTTTCATTCACGCCCCTTCAAATAATCGACAACTCCTATTCGATGGGGAGAAACCGTACTTTGCTTGCCAGCATCATGCAGTAAGAAATGTCCCCCTAACCGTAAGAAGGCCTACCTTTAAGGAAGCTCGAAGAATATATAGTCAAATTGTTGAAATCTCCCCCGAGATTTCTACCGAAGTTGCTCTAGATCCGAAAGAAGAATTATCGGATACATCAAGAAAATCTGAGGATAATAGTGACCTTAAAGCAGGTAAGACGATCTCCAACGAGAATGTTGATACGAAGAGGAAAGATGAGGCTAATTCGATTGTGGATGGACTGGATGGTTTGTCTATATCAACCGAGCCCGATAAAGAAAATAGTAATGTCTGCATATCAACCCCTTTGCACGAGGCAGCTAAGTGTGGCAATGCTCAAAAGGTTCTAGAGCTTCTTGAGGAGGGTTTAGATCCTTGCATTAAAGATGAGAGAGGCCAAACTCCATACACGCTTGCTAGTGATAAGGAGGCAAGGGACACTTTTAGACGGTTTATGGCATCGAACATGGAAAAATGGGATTGGCATGCTGCTAAGGTCCCAAGTCCACTGACTAAGGAGATGGAGGAAGCTCAAGCTGCAAAGCAGGTAAAAGAAGCTGATTTCTCTACTAAAATTTACTTAACTAAGCAGTCATTTTAATTTGATTTTGGGCAATATGCATGCGTCTATACTTACTACTGTAAATAGAAAGCCATATGCATCTATAGACTATAACGGAGAAGTACATCAGAAGCTTCTGTAAACAATGTTAATTTCTGCTTTATTTCACTAAGAGCTCATCATCATCATAACAAGTCAAGCTTGAAATGTGAGAGTTGAAAATCATAAGCATTCTTGGTTCGAATGTTATCTTAAGGTTTCTAATGTTCTTGATTTGGCTTATTGCATTGGGATTGGACTTTTATCAGGCTGAGAAAGATGCCAAGAGAAAAGCAAAGAACAAAGAGCTGAAGAAACTGCGAAGAGCAAAAGAAAAGGAGAAGAAGATACAAGAAGAAGCTGTTAAAAGTAAAGCAGACAATACTTCATTGGTTGTCGACAAAGGGAAACATCAGCTTGGTAGTTCTTCAGCAATGTCGAAAGAGGTATTAAGTTATCTCATTCTAATGTTTCTATAATACACACGACCACCTTTCTCCTATGAATTCACAAGTGCCTCGTTTCTCAAAATCCGATATATCATATATATATATATATATATATATATGTAAATATTTATATGCATATATTTCAGGAACAGCTTAAGAAACTTAGAGAAGCAGAAAGGGAGAAAAGAGCTCTTGCAGCTGAGAGGAGAATCGCCGAAGCAGCAAAGAACGAAGGCAATAGGAGTGCTTCTCAGTCGAAAAATACGAGTGGAACCGACGATGCGTTGTGCTCGTGCTGTAATGCTTCGCTCGCTGGTAAAGTACCTTTTCATCGGTATCATTATAAATACTGCAGCACTTCATGCATGCATGTGCATAGGGAGTTCCTAGAAGATGATGGATAAGGGAAACTGTTCATTTTGGAGTTTTTTCCCCCCTTCAATTACTTCTAATTATAACTCCTTTATATATGTATATTTATCATATGTTCTGCATTTGTATATTTTGTCAAATTTGTTTGTGCAACTGCTGTCTTTGTTTGTGCAATGGTTTTGCACCATAGATCAGAATTCAATCCTAATTCGGTGCATGCCTCTGCCACATAAGAAAATAAATAATATTATATGTTTAAATTGGAAATGTCTATAACTAAAAAATACATTATGAGGAAAAAAAAATTCAATTTTTAATTGAGAGAGCAATATATATAATTTCTTTGGCGGTTAGATAAATGTAAGAAGATAATGCAGGGCCAAAAAAAACAGAATTAATAATGGTCGTGAAGAATATGTGGGCTTTGGGAACAAAAAGCCCAATATAAGAATAAAATTACCAGTTCGGCCATTACCAGCTCGGCCCATTATGTTTATGCGCACTACTAATGTCTAATTGTATATAGAATTTTAAAAGAAAAGTTTTATTCCTGAAATTTCCATCTTTTCGGTGATCTCGGAAGAGCTGCTTTTGTAGTTCTGACGCTATCTTACATCGTCGAACTAATGGTGAGCGAATCTTTTCATCCACTACTTCTCTTTCCCTTGTGCAATAATGTTACGTTGAAGAATTTCATCGAACAGTTTGAGCTCAAATCATCTGGGGTGGGAATAATGTTTTTGTGGAAATTTGCAGTCGGTGACGCTCCACACCAATTTGGGTGACATCAAGTGCGAAGTCTTCTGCGACCAAGTTCCAAAGGCTGCTGAGGTACTACGGTTTACCTTAGTGCTTCTATTTTATTTATTTATTTCTTAATGGTGCCGTGTAGTTTTGTTGCAAGTCGTGTTGTTTGAAGCTTTCATTTAGAGGTGGTTTTCTTTGGAAAGAGAAACATTGAATTTGATTGTATACGAAGTAAACATAGCTTAAACCTTGATAATGTTACTCGATTGAGTAGTTTGTTGAGGTTTATGAGAAGTTTTGCAATTTAGTGCGTTTTGCAGCAGCCTTTAGTAAGGACATACTAATGAGGAAGTTAATATGTTGGTTTTTCCATCATTTCACAATGGCCAGACCATCTTAGTAGGCTGTTGGACTGATAATGGTTAGAATTTTTGAAGAAAACAACTTGCATCTCATTTTCTACCAGTCACGAACAAGTTTTTCTGTAAGGACAGGTTTTGTTAACAGAATTTCTCTGATAATTTATGTTTGCAGAACTTTCTGGCCCTTTGCGCAAGTGGTTATTATGATGGAACGATATTCCACAGAAACATCAAAGGTTTCATGATACAAGGTGGTGATCCAACTGGCACTGGAAAGGGCGGCACAAGTATATGGGGGAAAAAGTTCAGTGATGAGATCAGAGAGTCGCTTAAGGTATATCTAACACGAGGAATCTCAGTAACTCTAGTTGATTGGTTTTCCTAACTAAAATGTGTCCTGTACCTCATCTCTGGTCTCCTATGATATGAATGTAATATTTGAATAGTCCTGATAAGATTTTCATGTATTGTAATACGAGTCATTATATATAACCCCACTGGGAATTCTTTTTCCAGGATTCCTCACTTACCGTTTTTAACCGTTAGATAGCACATGTTTCTTATACTGATTCTTGCATCCTTTACTCTTCTGATACAGCACAATGCAAGAGGTATGCTATCCATGGCGAACAGTGGTCCCAATACCAATGGTAGCCAGTTTTTCATTACTTATGGCAAGCAACCTCATCTTAATGGGCTATACACCATATTTGGCAAAGTTATCCACGGTTTTGAAGTGCTCGATATAATGGAAAAGGTAAAATGATTCCAATACCATCATATATTCTCAATTCTCAGTGAAATCCATATATGTACAGGGAGACCAGTTCTTGAAATTCTTTTTTTTATCACAAATCCAAATCAAGATTCATGCTTGAGGGTCAAAGTCTTTGCGTGTAATTTCTGTTTTGCACGGGAGAATTGAGACAACATCATTCTGAGAATTTACGGTTTTCTTTTTTACCTTTCTCCGTATTTTCAGGCTCCAACAGGTCCTGGAGATCGACCGACTATGGAGATCAGAGTTAATCGCGTGACTATACATGCTAATCCACTTGCTGGTTAATTGCTAGCTTAAATAGTTACAAACGGAGGTTATATTGCAAGCATGTATGCTTGATGTTTTGCTGATATTTTATATTTGTGATTTTTACTAGCAGAGCTGTTAGATCTTGTGGAGAAAAAATAAACTGTTAGATCTTGCCGTAATGGTTCAAATATTGAGCAGTTGATACTATTTTCTTGATATGTGATCGTAATTGCATTGTTGAAATTCAGAATATACTTTTTCGAACAAGGTCAAGTAACAGTATGTATTATGTATATAAAAAATCATTGTAACAATACATTCATATGTGGATTCCAACATATTCCTCGTATAACTTAAAGCCGCCCGACGAATTTCCACTGTCAAAGGTGGTGAGAAGCTTAGTCGATTTTTCTTTCCAAACAAATAAATACACAAGAAAAAATGGAGTGGATCTGAAGACATGCACATGTGTGTATACGTAGATGTATATGAGGCGATCTTCTTCGAGCAAAAAGCTTGCCTCATATCGTCTAATTGTGTGCTGTTCGATATGCTCGTATCTTCTTCTACGACGCAATTTTTCGTCTTATCGCGGCGAAGTCCCAGATATTCAAGAAACATACTCCTCCATTTGCCCGCGTGAAGAAGCCAAAGGAGAGGTTTTGCGTCTTGATCTCAGAGAAATTTCACTTCATGAGTGGAGATAAACCATCACCTTCCCAACCAAGCTTAAGAATTTGATCCACGACTTTCAAGCTTAACTGCACCAATGAAGGGAACATCAATGCTTCTTATATTGTATTGTTTCAAAGTTTGGAAAACAATGGCGTTTCGCAGCAGGACAGGAAAGTTCTCGTAGAGCATTGATGCAGAAAAAAAAAGAGAGAGAGAGACAAAATTCATCGTCTGAACGGTATGCAACTTACCGAAGGATCTGTATGTATTATAAGTTGTTTATCTGCAGTGGACACCAAAAGATTTGAGCTATATCCTCATTCAATGCAAAGGTGGTGATATCTTGTCCCAGTGCAAGTTTTATCGAATGAAACGCCTGCAATACAAAAATTCACGGATGAGACACGGGCAAAACCAAGAAGGTGACTTTTTTATACCCGTACCTTCATAGTTTAGAGATCGAAGAAGCATATGGAAGGTAAGGCCAGAATCAGTCTGTTTTCTTCATCAAGTTGATCATAGCCTCTCTCACTATCTGTACTTTGGTTAAGTCCAACCAAAGCATTGTGCCCATCAGAAGAAACCTTTATGCAGCTAACGCTGGACGCAAGTGGAAGCTGTTTCGAAGCAGCAAGAGTCCCATTTATTGTGTAGGTGCTCAGCATGCAAAGATGTTCGTTCCAAGCAACTATGATACCATCAGATGAAAGGCACAGAGTATGAGCTTGCACACCCATAATACGTCCAAGTAATCGACCCCGCCTTATCGAATGGACCGGAATATCTGAAGAAACTGAGCATGAAACAACGATTCCAAGGTCTGTCGACTCAATGTCCTGACTGAATATCCTCTCAGCCGAGCGAAGTAGAACTCTGAGTAGACCCGCAGCAGAGCACACTGCCCTGTTCCTAGTATAAGCACGCAAAATAGCAAGCAATCTCCTCGCCATTCGGGTTCTGGGAGACATGAAACCTTCAAAATTTCCAACGCTAGGGAGCCATGGAATAAGTTCGCCAGAGACTATGGCCGCCCTAGAGTTCAGCATCACACTGGGCGGATTGCCATTCTCGTCTTCAAAGGACTCGGCGCCTCCCATTGTGGCAAGAAGCGAATCGACGACGGAGTAAGCAATTGTAACAGCTTCGTAATCTCCTCCGAAATTCTCAGCACCACTTGTAATATTTTTCAGCTTTTCCAAGCTTTCAGCCTTACCCATTATAGCGGAGTCGACTAAATGCAAAAGCTCGGAAGACACGTTGGGCATAATCTGTTCAGGCTTAGACTTTTGAGGAGAGTCATTGGGAGAGTACGTGATTTCTTCCTGCGTATCAAGACTAGCCGAATGGTGGTCGCCATGTCGAACATGTGGCGGAGAATCATACGCAGAAGACTCTAAACTAGGAAAAGAGAACTCGACAGTGTCTTCGCTTCTACAAGATGAACGTTTCAAACCAACGGTACTAAAAGACTCGTTCATGTCAGCGCCAAGAATGTACTGATCTTTCAATGAAACTTGCTCAAACTTATCAACATCTACGACATGAGCAGTTGCATAGCTTCTTTCATTTGCTGCTCCACTAAAATTTTCTGCATCTTTACCAATTTGTTTCCAATCCAGCACTTGATGTACCTACACTGTCATCCACGTTAGTTCTTTCCATCTGAAATTCATAGCTTGGTCGAGAAATTTCTTCATGTCTCGACGATACTTCTTCCTCCATCTCCTAATCTGAATAGTGTTTACACCACACTAAAGATTCTTGATGTAAAGTAGCGGTACTTTATTCCCCTAAAAGCATCATTAAAATAATACTTGAAGCTAAATATTCACAATATAAACCAAAGATAATATGAGAAGACTAGAAAAGATACGATGAAGAAATAAAAAAAATAAATCGAATAAAAAAAAAAGCCTGGTAGCAGAATTAGATTGAAACCAATCTTGGCAGGATCATCATCTCACACATACAAGAAACAGATGCACCACTTCGCCAAGATTTTGAAACAACTCCCAAGATGTACATTAGACATACTACCAAGATTAAAACAACTCCATCAACCCAGTCTAAAAATGAAGCATTCTCACCACGCCAGGTATTATTAGCAATAAAAAGGTGAAGGGACAATAACTAATAAATTTCAAAGATCCAATGTTAAGTCAAGTAAAGCATTCATGCTCCAGGAAAAAATAAATGCCACGCCTAACGTGATTGCAATATACAATACAACCCAGAAAAGATATGCTACAAGATTCAAAGATCGTTCATTACCGTAGAAATGAAGCATTCGATCCGATTGACGAACGTGGTGTTGCAGCATTAAACGAATAGAAGTAACGTTGATCGAATGGGAACAAAAATACAAATAAAGAGCTGAAAAAAACAGATAATTCGATCGAATTGAGCTGAGAGTTGAGACTGAGAGCGTCAAAGCACTAGCTAGCGAACGGTCAAGCCCGGTGGGCCCAAAGTAAAGCTAAAGCCCAATAGGCCCACATTAAAGATAAGCCCATTGGGCCTCAATTGTTCAGATTATCAGATATGTGGTTGCAAGATGAAATAGCCCAAATATATATATATATATATATATATATATATATATATATATGTACATGGAATCTGTTTTTCAGTATACAAACAATTTCGTTTAATCAGCTACCTTGAAGTCCATCAAATTAATTAGTTCAGTAGGGTTTTATTTTAAGATCACAAGGTAGTCTACTAAAACTGTTTAGGGTTTTGATACAGTAAGTTAAGGTATCATTATAAAACCAACTTGGTATTACATAAGAAGTGATCAGACATAATTGTACTTGCAATAGGTAAAGTGCTGAGTGAGATAATTAAGTCTCGCAACGGCCATTCATTTAGACCATCTCCAACCGATAAACGCATTCTCAAACTCAACCGATAAACGCATTCTCAAACTCAAAATGCAGTAATTCTTCTCCAACCGATCAACTCATTCTCAAACTCAATAGACTATTTTGTAATATTCAATTCCACAACAATTTTTATAAATTTCAATACTACCAACGTATTTTACAACTTTACAAATTAGACTATAAATATTATTTTATATTTATTTACAAAAAATTAATAAAGTTAATAATAAAAATATATTTATACATATAAAAAGCATATATTAATGCAAATATATTTGAGCCATATGAAATAAACCAACATCATAATACTATTAGCTATTACATGCATATGAATAGTTTCTCGTCAGCTTTTTTCTGGCCCTATTCTATCCCTAAACCTTTCTGACACAAACTAGTCATTTCCACCTTTTCCACACCAAAACTCGCAGCTTTTTCTAACAAAGACAAGATAAAGAAAATTGAAGTCTTCAATGCAAATAAAAAAATCTATCGCATCTAACCGTTCCCAGACGCAAACATGCGTGGGAACGATGAGAGAGAAATTAAAAAACCGATTTTGAGTTTCGCTTTTAGTATCGGTTGGAGTAAATTCATCAGTTTTTTTTTGGTTTTTCAGTCCGGTTGGAGATGCTCTTATGACTGCTATGTAGTTATTCCTCCTATCAATGTAATAATTTTAGGTCACCTTTTATCCACACCACACCAATGAATTGGCATTATCACCGAAATCCTCCTAATCTTTCCTCTTCTTTCTTTGGGAGAAAAATATTTGGAAAAAAAGAAAAAAGAAACATATAAATGTGCGATTTTTTAATAATTCTTATGTTCGATTATTTAATAATTATGAATACACTATAAGGTACACATATTCCCCCAAACATTCAACTATTACGCGATGATAAGGTCCGCACATCGAAAATTTAAATATCAATTTGGCGCAGTGCAATGGATGAAGAATTCCGTCCTCGTCAAGAACAACACATGGCATCTTGTTCCTCCTCGTGCTGGCCTTAATGTCATTGACTGCAAATGGGTTTCCAAACTCAAGCATAAACCGTATGGGTCTATTGATCGTTATAAGGCTCGTTTGGTCGCCAAAGGATTCAAGCAGCAGTATGGGGTTGACTACGATGATACATTTAGTCCTGTGATCAAGCCTACCACTATTCGCCTCTTATTATCTCTTGCAGTTTCCCGTTGCTGGTCCCTGCGGCAAATTGATATTCAAAATGCATTTTTACATGGTATTCTTCATGAGGATATCTACATGAAGCAACCCCGGCTTTGTAGACTCGACTTATCCGAGTTATTTGTGTAAATTAGTCAAATTTCTCTATGGTCTTAAACAGGCTCCGCGCGCTTGGTTTTCTCGCTTTAACTCTATACTTCCGCAGCTGGTATTCCACGCCTCTAAAGCAGATATCTTTTTCAACAAAGGGGGTGTCCAGATGTATATTCTCATCTATGTTGATGACATTATTATTATAAGCTCCTCCTCGGTGGCCACTGATCGTCTTCTTACTCAACTCCAGGCCGACTTTGCAGTAAAGGATCTTGGTCCTCTTAACTACTACCTTCGTCCCACTAATTTTATCACATTTTGCCATTTCGGGCGTCCCACTAATTTTTCACATTTCCTTATTTAGCAAAAAAACCATCACAAACAATCAATATAATAATATTAAATATTCTTATAAGACGTGTCAAAATATACACTTTATTACCTTTTCATTGTACTATATTATTATAATAATACTACCTTAATATCCGTGCCCACCAACATATGTGATAAAAATAACGGGACGGAGGTAGTATTTTCTTGGCATTGAGGTGCATCAGACATCCCAATGTCTTCTCTTGACACAACAGAAATATATCAAAGATCTGATGACTCGGACCAATATGGTTGCTGCTAAGGGTGTTCCCACGCCTATGATTCCCAGCACTAACTTATCTTTGCATAGCGGTGATCCACTCTCTCCATCAGATATCATCTGATATCGTAGTGTTGTAGGCGCTCTCCAATACCTATCACTAATCGAGTCTGTCAGTTTCTCTAAGCTCCGACTACTGCTCATTGGGAGGCCGTCAAGCGCATCTTGCACTATGTTCAAGGGACATCAGATATGGGATTGTGCATAACCGGATCTGGATCCACCTTCCTTAGTGCCTTATCGGATGCCGATTGGGCTGGGAATCCTGACGACCGTCGCAGCACTGGTGGCTATGCAATTTTTTTTGGAGGCAATCTTGTCTCTTGGAGTTCTCGCAAACAACCAGCTGTCTCTCGTTCAAGTAATGAAGCCGGGTACAAAGCTCTTGCCAACGCCACTGCAGAACTGATATGGATCCAAGTTTTATTGGGCGAGCTCAATATCTCTCAATTACGGCCCCCCAGCCTATGGTGTGACAACATTGGAGCAACCTACTTGTCTGCTAATCCTATTTTTCATCGCCGCACCAAGCATGTTGAAGTTGATTATCATTTTGTTCGAGAAGGGGTTTCTGCAAACCAACTTGATGTACGGTTCATCTCCTCTAAGGATCAAATAGCCGGCATCATGACTAAACCATTGGCGACATCTCTCTTCACTCAGTTCCGCCACAATATGAGCTTAGTTTCACATCGTCCAGATTGAGGGGGGATGTTAAACATAGACAGATATATCTCTTTATAGGATAAGATCTCTATAAATGGAGAGATATCCCCTCCTTAATTGCTTTGATATTCCTCCTTGGTTTCATCCATAGATGTGTCTTCCCAATTGCTATATATATGATGTACAAGACCTATTGGGTCTTTGAATGCCATACAAGATAACATGGTATCATAGCAATTAAGGAGGGAATATCTCTCCATTGAGATCTTGTCCTATAGAGAGATATTATCTTTTTATGTTTAACAACCTATATAATATACTAATGGACGATATCCATGCAAAGTGCCTAATATCAAGAGCCACATCAATTTTGTGGTTCGTCGATTATTCAATTTCTTTTAAGTGATCCTCTACGTGCTGTGTTTTCTTTCCAAATCTTTGTGATTTGACATGAACCATATTTTAATTTTATAGATTTTGTTTCAAACACGTTCTCCCTTAGTTTGATTTTGTACTATATAATATTAAACGTAAAATATTATTCTTTTTTATGGATCGCAAGGATTCGCATATATAATCCAATTGGTGTGGGCCCTATCTAATAACATGTTGATTAAGCACAGGAAAACTTTAACTTTGCATTTCGTATTTTGGGTTATATTATATATATATATACATATATATATATTGCACGCAAAAATTATAAAAATGGGTCACTAAGTATACCATTTTTTGTGGGTCACCTATGTTTGCCAGTTACAAAATTAGGCCACTAAATACGTATATAGTAACAAAATTGGATCACTAGTTACAAAACTAGGGCACTAAGTAGGTATATAGTAACAAAACTAGGCCACTAAGTATGTATATAGTTACAAATTTGGATCACTAAGCATGTATATATAATAATAAAAATAGGTCAGTGACTCAATTTTGTTACTATATACATACTTATATTAGAAATCGAGGGGTCCTTCCTAAAACCAATTGGTGATAGGAGGAGAAAGCCTCTTATATATATAGCGGCTCTTAGAGTTTGAATTAGTCGATGTGGGACGAAATCCACTTTTTTTTATAATCTCAACTCGCCCCTCACGTGTGGCATGACTGGCCTAACACGTGGACATATGAATCGGGCGGCGGCGAGCGGAAGAACTGCTCTGATACCATATTAGAAATCGACGGGTCCTTCCTAAAACCAATTCTTACCAGAGTTTTGCTTCTTTAGGGTAAATGGAAGCATCATTGTGATCGTCGGAATCCACGGTCACTACTTCTTTGAGAACGGAGGCTATTGCTCGATGTGGTGGCCGGAGGAATGGTGGGGCTTGTTGGCGGCCCCGCCGGAGAGAATGGGGTGTTTGGCGGCGGGCAGGCGAATGTTCCTGCCGGAGGAAATATTTTTGGCGGCCTAGTGGGCATCGACCCCGCCGGAGGAAATTGAATGTTTTGCGGCGGCATGGCTAATGTTCCCGCCGGAAACATGTTTGGCGGCCTGGCGGACGTCGACCCCGCCGGAGGTAATTGGATGTTTGGCGCCGCCGTGGCGAATGTTCCCGCCGGAGGAAACATGTTTGGCGGCGGCCTGGCGGGATTCGACCCCGCCGGAGGAAATTGGATGTTTGGCAACCCCGCCGGAGAGAATGGGATGTGTGGCGGCGGCCAGGCGAATGTTCCCGCCGGAGGAAACATGTTTGGCGGCCTGGCGGGAGTCGGAGGTCCGGCCCGAATTTCTACAACTTAGTGACTCAGTTTTGTAATTAGTAAACTGACTCAAAATCGAAAATTGGCATATTTAATGACCAATTTATAATTTTTCCTATTTTGCACCATCTAGAAAGTGCAAACGTTTCAAATCTCTCCAACGGTCATAACTTTGTGAATTATAACCTTCGGTATATTGTATTATGTGAGTGTCTAAAAGGAAGACAATTTGATTAATAGTATAATGATATATAACCTTAAAATCTTTGGGATTTGCATTACTCTTTGGTAGGGGTGAGCAAAACCGGATATCCGGTTTTTCGGATATCCGAAATCCGGATATCCGGATTTTTCGGATATCGAAAAATGATATACGTATCCGCTCCGGTTTTAATCGTATATCCGGTTTATTCGGATAATTATATCGGATATCCGCATCCGGTTTTTAAATTTATTTTCTTATATTTTTATTATTTTTCTTTTCAAATCATATTTTTTATTTTACCACGACAAAAAATATATTTTTAATATAAGAATTTCTACACATAGTAATTCACACGATATCTGAATTTATGATTTGAAATTACATAATAAATAATAAACACAATACCACAAATACACATAAATTTTTAACTTGCATCTCGATGTTTTTATGTTTTTTTTTTATCTCAATTCTCTAACAAAGTTTGTTGCAATAATAACATAATATAAATTTAAATATCTACTTGATATTTTATTTCCTTTTTTGGACCTTCATTTTTCTTTTTGGACTATTTTTTTTAAATAAAAAATCGGATACCGGATATCCGGATTTTAGACAAACCACTATCCGTATCCGATCCAATTTATTTTAAAATAAATCGGATCGAATATCCATTTTTCTGGGTTTTGAAAACCAGATACCGGATCGGAATCCAGTTTTCGGATATTTTTGCTCACCCCTACTCTTTGGTAAGATAATAAATAGTTTTTTTTCACATATGAAATCAAGGATAAGTACTTTTTCACATAGTTCAACTTCAATTTATGGTCCTCTGTATGCCCATGCGTACCTTATCCGAAGCTTTTTGTAGATATAAAACTAAAAAAACAAAATAAAACAAAAACCTAAGACGCTTTTAAGTCATTTTACAAATTTTAAAATGTCTCTTCTAACACACTAATATGCATGAGTGTGGTGGGCACTTTTGCCTCTTCGTCGAGACTGTTAAAATACATTATATTAATTTTCTTTTTTATGCATTATTTCTATTATTTTTTGGTTCGTGGACGAACTATTATTATTATCATTATTAAATGAATATATGTCGCATTTGCGATTTTTTTTAAGAGCGTCTTTTATGGAACATTTCTTTTTCCCATTTAATGTGGTGGGAGTGGCGATAAGTCGAAATGTTGGGGTTGGTTAAATGGCAATTAACGATTTAATTTTCCATGGAATCATACACACGCACATGTCAAATTTTTTATTCTGCATTTTGTGTATGTATATATATATATATATATATATATATTTACATGCATGATTGCACTTTTGATTAAACAGAATCTAAGTCTACGAAACATATAAGACGTCAATACTTAATTGAGTTGCGCATTGGATATACTATCATCCAATCCACCCTTAGTTAATGACTGAATAGGAAATAAATGAATGCTAAAAATGACGCTACAATAGAGCATAACATGTCCGTGCATATCAATTTGTCAGCACGATAATTCAAATCGGGGACCCCTATAAAAATTAAAACTACAATAACTATTCAAAAGCTATAATGTAATGGGACCGTTCATCGCTTACTATAATTGAGAATGGAAAAATGTATGAAATATATAGTTGATACTGAGTACGAGGAGTAAAACAGTCCAGTAACACGTCCTTTTCTTTGGCACGAAGCGTGATCTTTTTCCTATTTATAATACATTATACAAGAATAATCGTGACAATACACAAAAAGAAAAAATAGGGACCATTTTCCATGTGATTTCCTCCCACATTCTCATCCAATTACAGATATACAACATCGATACGAAAATAGTATGATGGTGACACTGCCCAAAAAAGTAGGGACCATTTTCCATTAAATATTCTCGCCTCTCATCATCAATCGTAACTAATATACGACAAAAAAAATTGAAGATTTAACTTCCTTCTGTTGTTGGCAAAGAAAGAGTCAATCACGTTGAAGAGGTAAATTTAGGCGCATCATTGTCCTTCAGATAAGATGTACTCCCTCCGTTCCACTAATGTTATCACATTTTGTCATTTCGGGCGTCCCATTAATTTTAACACATTTCCTTATTTAGCAAAAAAACTATCACAAACAATCAATATAATAATATTAAATATTTTTAAAAGACGTGTCAAAATATACACTTTAATACATTTTCATTGTACTATATTATTATAATAATACCACCTTAATTTACGTACCTGGCACCTTATGTGATAAAGTTAGCGGGACGGAGGGAGTAATATTTATTAACTGTACCTAAATTTACAACTGTGCATCAATCACAAGAAATGTGGTTCTTGTTCATCTGTCCACGTCAGTTTCTTAATTTAATCGAACTCGAGTTTGCCATCTAATCTAACATCATCCACGACTTGTATTTATTTTTGTCTAAAGTACAAATAGAATATATTTGTACTCCCATGTGATTCTATATTTAAGATTAATATTGTGTTGATGGTAGATAAACTTCAGTTGTCGAGGACAAGGAATTTTCAATACAAAAATATAATTATAGTTTCTATTTTTTATATATATTTATATATTTAATAAACTATATTTAATTATATTTAAATATTTAGTATTCTTATAATAATAAAAGTAAAAATAATATTAACTTTCTTTTCTTCTTTTAATTTAATAAAATTATAGTTATTATAGTATAATTTATTGACTTTTTTAATCATTATAATATAAAGTTTAATAAGTGAAGTAGTAATAAATAGGAGTTTGATTTTTTAGCGTACAAAAATAGTTAATGGGATAGCATACCCAACCAACCCACGGCATTTGATGCAGGTAATATTACACAATAATACATTTGATGCAGTGCTTTTACTCCAACCCATAAACTCTATTTTCTACACAAATTTTCACTCCAAACCATTAACTCTATTTTTACACTAAAATCAAATTCCAATATATTACTATCTATCTTATTTGACTAATCGATCCTGCAATTTTGAGTATCTATGCTCATATATAAACTAGTATATTGAGCACATCCCAATGTATGTGCAAATTTGAAGTTATTTCATATTATATTATTAGTTAAGTCAATTTTAAATTAAGGATAAAATTGTAATAAAATAAAATAATAAGGGTAAAATTGTAACAATACTATCTAATTTGACAGACTAAAAGCAGTTTATCATCACCTCTCTCCCTTAATATAATATACTAGTACGTTTAGCATACCCAATGTGTATGCATATGCTAAACTTTTTATATTTCGAACATTTCATATCATTAATAAAGTAACTTAAACAAATTTAACTTAGGGATACTTTTATAATTAATGGAAATATCAAAGATAAAATTGTAATTAACAACTAAGAGTAAAACTGTAAATAATCATTATTAAATTGACAGACCAAATTGGCCACTCTATGCTCTTTATAAAATAGAATAGTTAGTATAGATGCTTTACCAGTCTTAAACTGTGAGTTGGTCTAGTATTTTTACAATTTTACAATTATATTTAAAATATAAATTACATTGCATTGAATGAGTTAAAAATACCAATCTCGATAAATTTCATACAGATACGAAGGTTTCTGCACATCATTTGTGTCACTGACCACTGTTGTCTTTAATCTCACCAAAATAAAGGCACGAGGTTTAACCTCATATACAAGGAGAACAAATACTCTGTCGTTTATTAACAACAATAGTAGAAAATTAAATTTCAGATAAAGATTATCTTTAGGAAAGTCCACTTTTGGGTGTGACTTGTGACCGTAATTTTCAGGTATTATATTTTTCACTCGCTTGATTGTCGGGCGTGGTTTTTTCAAGTTCTCCTATTAATATTTTCATCATAGATTGGGAGATTTTCCGAGTGGCTAAAATTGAGTTTAATATCCAATAAAAATCAAATGGGGACTTAGAAAATAACGAGTCGACGCCAAACGCCGGCGCGACTTACCATTTATTATTACACGAATCACACATCACCACAACTCGACATAAAAACACCGACAAACGAAAGATAACACACGAGCAAACAAAATCACAAAGCACATTATTTCATTACCAAATTAAAAACCCTCGCTTCATCAACTCCATAAGTCATCAATAAGCACCAACATTATCATTCAACGCACCATTATTACCATCCACGTCATCATCGTCCTCAGATCTCCGCATATCAATCACCCCATTTCCTCCATCCACGAACGTCTTAATATAACCATAGAGCTGCTGAGCAGCTTTATCATCTTGTATCTCCATCCCATGAAACCCTCCCTGATTAAAGATCGAAGAAACCCTAACGCCAAAATTCTTCAAGAACTGAGCCAAAATCACCGATCGATCGACTAAAGGGTCGCCGAAATCGCCCTTGATGAAAACCCTAGGGAGCCTAAATACCCTACCATTGTAGGTCCCACCCGATATAGGGTTAGAGAACTCATGGTCTCGATTGAGGTTCTTCGGTAGGACCAAAGACCACAGAACATGGTTGACGTAGAGCGGAACGTATTGGTCGTCCTTGAGCCTAATCTCAGACTGCGTGGGCTGAACGCCGCCGAAGTAACCCTGGTTAAGGATGATTCCTTTGATCTGCAAAGGTCTAACGTCGAAGTCCAAGGCTCTTAGGGCAACATGGTACGCTATGTTCGCGCCTGCGCTGCTTCCTAGGAGATAGACCCTCGAGAAATCTGCGTACTCCATCCATGGATCGCGTCCTCCTTTGCCCTGAGCCTGGTCCCTAGCCCAGAATATGCCTGTCAAATTTTCAATATTTTTCAAATTTTGTGAAAAACGATTACCTGAAAGCTTAAGCTTTGTATCGACCCTATAACTATTTTAATTTTTACGCATATATATATAGTCTAATTTCCAACTTGATAATCAATTTTAGGCTGATTTCTTTTTTATTTATTATATAGCCTTAAAACGTGTGAGTTTTTGAGTTTATATATTCTATTTTCAACATGTCCAGTTTAGACGTATCGGCATAAGTTTCATAAACGAGAAAGTTAAATGGGCATGTTAAATGACATTCACCGAATAAGTTAAGCTCTTATATAGGAACTATATCAATTTTTCAACTTTAATATTTCCAACATGCTACTAGAAAATAGACATATTAGGCACGGAAAATTGGGTGTCTAAAACCAAAATTCCGTGTCTGATGTGTATGTTGTCGCTCTCGTAGCAAATTTGGACACGGATATATAAGTGTCATATTTCCATTTTTATTTCCGTAACTAATCCGTGTCTAAGTAAAAACATTAATTTACTTTGTAACAAAAATAAAAATACCGTGTAAGAATCCGTTTCTAACACTCATAATTTAGGCACGAAACAAATTTCGTATCTATTTTCCATGTCTGATACTATGTTTTCTTGCAATGGCAGAATATAAAGTCGTTGTGAAGATTCGATCTTTCAACACTATTATTACCTTGCAAAGCGTCTTCGAAGGCGGCAGGCAAGCGATTCTCGGGGGCGAGGCGATACTCCACCGAGACGACAACTGCTGGCAACTGAGAAGCTATGTCGTTGCAGAACTTGTGGAAGATGACAGTCTTGGCGCTGAAGAGGACGAAATCTCCGCCGTGGAAGTATATGATTAAGGGAAGTTTTTTGTTCGTCGGAGGGTTTACGGGTATGTAGAGGCGTACGAAGGCGTCTGAGTGAGGGCTTAGTTTGATGTCTTGGGATAGAGCGGTTGGCTTCGGGTCGGAGTCTTCGGAAGGGGTCGGGTCAACCATGGGTATCTGTACGGTTCGGTTTAGGGTTCCGTCTTTGTTCCATGATATTCCTAGGGCTTTGAAAGCTTCTTGCCACGTGTGCTCTTGGGATTGGGCTGTATGGAAGTTGAATGTGAAGGTGAAGAGGATGGAGATTACGGATAAGAAGAGAATGTGTTTGAGCATTTTGGCTTTCTTTTTTTTTTTGGGAGATATGTTTTTGTGTGTGATTGGCGAAGGTTATCGGTGGGCTAATAGGGTTTATAAAGGAGAAATTGTGGCACGTGTTTTTTAATATTAGTCTATTTACTTATTTAATTTAACACTTCTTTTATGCTGTCTATAGTCCCCACATTGTAATAATAATTAGGTTACTTTTTATTTTTGATAATGGAGGATGCTTTTTTACTTTATCTCACTTTAATCGATATTGCTGAATATATTCACATGTAATAAGAGATAATGAATTATTGAAGAATGGCCTACACGCTGATTTGTTGTGTACAAGGTGAGGTTGCTAATCGATCTAGTGAATATAATGGTACTTTTATGATTAGAAATGGAAAATAATGTAATAAATATACACGTAACGTAGTACAGTTTGACAATGAAAAATGAATTAGATCAAAGGCAATTGCCAATTTTTGGTCTATAGATCATAAATTGTGCCACTAACTGATGGATATCGATTTTCTATCACTACGTGATTATTACAAAATATATGTCAATAACTCCGAATATTTGAATTATTGATGGGCCTATGGCCACATGCACGCCGGTGGTGGAAAACCAATGTATGTTCAAATCAACACATACTAACTGGAGAAAAAAGAGAAGGAAACCTATTATAAAATGTAATTATAGAAATGTAAAATCGATGGACACATGGTTAAATAACTGTTTGTTTGATAGTAGTGGATATAGTTTTGTATCCTCCATTGTTTGCTATTTTTATTAGTCAACACTTCGATATATCATTTTGTTAAGTACAAAGCTAAATTCTTGATGAACTGTAATTTGAAAAGGAAGCTTGTCTGTGCAAGAAATAAATCGTGACGACAAACCCATAAGTTGTTAAGGGTTGGCTGCAAAGAAAGCGCTGAAGTAGAAAAAGAGTGATTATAAAATTGCATTTTTATGTTCTCCACTCTGGCCACTTTGGCAGCGGTTATATGTCTATCAAAGGGACTTGCAATTATTATTTGATACTACTATTTATTGCACACGCATGTGTGTGCTTCAAATAATTATATATGTTACTTTAATTTTGATATTTATATATGTAATATTGAAAAGATAGAAATATAGTTTTTAAATATATAACATGAAAACTAAGTGGTTTAATTACAATGACTACTAAAAAATTTAGAAGTGAAATGATAAATTATTAAATGCATTAAATTATAAACTGAGGGACTAAATAGTAAATAAAATGACATTCAAATTGGCATTTTTTAACCGCCCTATAACCTTTAGAATAGATAACCAAGCATAGTGCTTTAAGTGGGTCTGAACAGTTTCTCTAATGCAAGATATATTCTAATCACACAAAGTAAGATGGGGGCAGACGAGGCCTCAGTTCATACAATTTCTCTTATATATTGATTGTAGAAGATTGCTTTGTATTCTATGTAATCACAAAAGATTAGAAATCTATATAAAGTGCGATCAATAAAGAGAACAAGTTACCTCTCATGGATGTACGAGTCATTCAAGAATAGGAACCACTTTAAATCGTTCTTGTCTTCATCAAAAGCCCAACAACAAACTATCAACATGGCTATAGGTGATTAAAAAACCAAACAATAACTTCACATGTAAACCCACTCAATCATCGGATCGTTACGTTATAAACATAGGGAAACAAATCCTAAATCGTTGACTTTATGTAAAGAGTACACAATGTTTGACAATACAATCCAAGCCATCCAAATCACTACTATTAGTTTATTTACCACCATGAAACATGATAAAACAAAATCACATCAATTATAAGAGATGTGCATAAACACTCATTATTCGTTGACACGATCGAATACTAGCAAGTGTAGGTCGTACAAGTAGTATAAAACCGACCTAAATCCGAGTACCGATCCACGATGACAGCTCGATTAATTTTAAAATATTGTTTTTTATTTTAATTTAGAATAACGAGATTCTATATATATACTTATATATATATATATATATATATTCTTTTTTAAGATTTGTTTTAAGACGATAGAAAAGCGCAAATAAAAATAACGGTTTTTTAGTCATTTAACGACAAGCGTGATTAAAGCACATATTTGGCACGGAAGGAAGTTTCTTGTTCTTTGGAGGGTTTAAGGGTATGTAGAGGCGAAAGAAGGCGTTCGAATTAGGGTTTAGTTTGGCGTCTTGTTTGGATCATAATCTTCGTAAGGCGTCGGGTCAACCATTGGTATGCGTAGGGATTGATTTAGGGTTCCGTTTGGGCCCCACGCTTTTCCGAGGACTTCGAAAGCTTCTTTTACTGATTGCTGAAGTTGTGAATCCGCTGCTCTGAGGGAGGGATAAGAAGGTGACGAAGAAACGATGCTAATTAGAGGTTTTACCATTTTTGTTGGCTTTTTTGGGTTTTGATCTTTTTGTTTTTGGGGGATGATGAATGGAGTTGGCTTTGTGGGGTTCATATAAAAGAGAATATTAATCAGTGGGTAAGCTATAAGTTGAATTTGATACTTAATGCGAGTAAGGTAAGACTTTCTTTGAGGATCTAGACTTGGTAATAAAGTATAATATAAAACTCAGCTGTCCTAACTCCTAAATATTAAATGAGCATGGCAAAATTAATATCCGCACTGTTTATGGCAACATGCACATTAAAGTGCGACAGTTGGTAGCATCGACAAACATATATTAAATCAAGTTGTATGCTTGACAGAAAGAAATTTGTAGAATCATGCGAAGTTGATTGACATTTGATTAGAAATTTATTTTATATTTCAAATTGAGAATTAAATTTAACTTATACTCAAAACGGCAAACTCACACCAGAGACTAAGGATAAACAAGCTTCTATAACGAATTCAATCAAACCCTAATTCACTGTTAAAGAGAAGTCTTAGCTAGCTAATTGGGAAACATACGCCATCTTAACCATCATGAGGTGTCTTGTCAAGCACTACACTTCACTTGATTCTTAATCATAGATAAGTTTCAATTGCTTTTTTGTCATCTTTTTGTTTTCCACTGTTAAAAGCCGACACAATAAGCAATAAACTTGGTTAAACTTGCAAATTAGAACTAAACTTCGTTGTTAGTAAATGGGCCTTTAACAATGTTTTAATACTTGAAAAAAAAAAAAAACAGAAGTCGAAGGTCAAGTTAAAGTGAAGAGTACATTATATTTAGCCTAATAGTTTTTTTTGTTATAGATTCTTTAGTTCTTAAAGTGGGAGTGATGTGACCCTTGTGGGGTCTTGTTTTCCTCGTTAACTTGTTTCCGTTTGGCGCAATGCAGACCAAACGCCTATTTGTGCTATTTATCACGTTTGTACTCTTGATTCAGTAATGACAAGCTTTGAAAAAAAAAATTAAATCCTAAACACTGCTTTTTCAACAATTTATTAATAAAATATACGCAAAAGACAAATGCAAATGTTACTTTATAGATGAATTTCCGGTAAAATGGATCTAATCATGTGCTCATTCATGGTTATGCGTCAACTTTTAGACACACATATTATATAGATATATAGATCATAAATATCTCCGATCCTCGAAGATAAGCATGAAAACAAAAAAAAAAAAACTTCAAAACTCTCATTTATTTCTTCGTCGCATTCTCATAACTAACGCAACAAACAAAGAGGAAAATGAAAGTACAACACAGAGACGCAATTCATTCACATCCATTACGCCTTCATTTATTACACACACACACACACACTCCACCGCCGCGAATCTCCAACTCCACACCATTAATTCCTCCTCCGCCGGCGATCAATACGAGGCACGATAGAACCCATCGCCGCCGCCGGCGACAATAGGGTCGGACCTCAGCTTACCATAGTCATCGTTAATGAAGAACTTGATATCATTAAAGAGCTGCTGAGCAGCTTGATCATTCTGCAACTCAATCCCATGAAACCCTCCTTGGTTAAACCTCCAATAAAGACGAACGCCGCAATTCTGCAGAAACTGAGCCAAAATCACAGATCTATCCACTAAAGGGTCGCCGTAATCGCTCTTGATGAACACCTTGGGCAGCTTATAAACCCGACCCAAGTAGGTCCCACCCGAGATCGGGTTAGAGAACTCATGGTCACGATTGAGGTTCTTCGGTAAGGCCAACGACCACAAAACATGGTTGACGTAGAGCGCAACGTATTGATCGTCCTTGAGCCTAATCTCAGACTGCGTGGGCTGAACACCGCCGAAGTAACCCTGGTTAAGGATTATACCTTTGATCTTCAATGGAGTTATGTCGAAGTCCAAGGCTCTTAGGGCAACATGGTACGCTATGTTCGCGCCTGCGCTGCTTCCTAGGAGATAGACCCTCGAGAAATCTGCGTACTCCATCCATGGATCACGCCCACCTTTCCCTTTCGCCTGGTCTCTAGCCCAGAATATCCCTGCGTGTTATTTATCATCGTTGTAAGAATCGAAAAGAGACGAGGTTGTGATAAAGATTCGATTTTTATTTTTTCAATTTTTACCTTGCAAGGCATCGTCGTAGGCCGCCGGCAGACGATTTTCAGGGGAGAGGCGATACTCGACGGAGACGACGACGGCGGGGAACTCCGACGCTATGTCGTTGCAGAATTTGTGGAAGATGACTGTTTTGGCGCTGAAGAGGACGAAATCGCCGCCGTGGAAGTATATGATTAAGGGGAGTTTCTTGTTCTTGGGAGGGTTTAAGGGTATGTATAGGCGTACGAAGGCGTCGGAGTAAGGGCCTAATTTGATGTCTTGTGAGAGAGCGGTGGCGTTCGGGTCGGAGTCTTCGTAAGGGGTCGGGTCAACCATGGGTATCTGTACGGTTCGGTTTAGGGTTCCGTCTTTGTTCCATGATATTCCGAGGACTTTGAAGGCTTCTTGCCACGTGTGCTGCTGTGAGTTTGCTGTCTGAAAGTGGAGTGTGAAGGTGGAGAAGAAGACGATGAAGAAGAAGCTGATCATTAGAGGTTTTGCCATTTTGCCTTTCTTTTCTTTTTGTGAGTGACGATTTAGTGGAGTTGGGTTAGTGGGGTTTTATAAGGGGAAAAAAGTAAAAACTGGTATTTTCTGTTCTTTTCTTTTTTATTTTATTGTTTGTTTATATTGTGCACATGAATGGCGATGGGATTGTTTTACTAATATATATTTTTTTCTTTTTCGGGAACAAAATTAACTACAGCGACTGCGATGAACTACCTCGGTCCCGCACGGATATGGACATTTGGGTTATGATACGTTTTTTTAAGAAATTGAATATTTTAATAATATAGTACAATTAAAAGGTGAAAAAATGTATATTTTGGCACATCTTTTAAGAATATTTAATAGTATTATATTGATTGTTTGTGGTAATTTTTTGCTATAAAATGAAATGTCAAAAACGGTTTGTGACGCCCGATATAGTAAATGTCCAAAACAGTTTGGGACGGAGGGAGTAACACAAATTAACCATGCTTTACATTTAAATTTTTCATTACATCTTATATAATAAGAGAAATATAGTTGGCTTAATATGCAGTCACGTGGTCCAACAATAATAAGTTATAAGACATAAAGATATTAAAAACTACCCCGTACCAACTATCACAAATAAATTCAATAATTAATTAATCTACGAATGAAAAATTAAAAATTGACAAGAAAGCACTTTCACGACAGCACATCATCATTTATTGTCACATAATCCTACGATATACAATAGTAGTGGAAAATGCGAAACGAACATGACCACATGCAAAATAGTTAACTAAAGAGATCGGACCCACATCTCCCTTGGATACCTTAAGTTCGACAATAAACGATATTAGTATATTTCAATTTTATTAAGGGAGGTAGGCCCATAGTAACTGTTTCCAAATTAATTGACGTGGCAGCCACAAATTTTTTATCCCTAATTTAAATTTATCATCATTACATCTTAAAATCATTTTTTAATTCTTAAAAATAATATAAAATTAAATCCAACATTATAATCTCGCCTCTTAAGTTTAAATTAAGTTAATATTGTAAATTTATACATTCAAGCACACACGGGTGTGCCAAAATACTAGTTTAGTTGATTGTTCTTGTATGTATGGATGATTTGTTCATCTAATCCATGGTCCTTGCAGGAATCAAGCCGTTATTTGAAGAGGAATAGTAGATGCTCTGATATGGTAAGAAGTGCCTTTCAGTGATTATTTTTAATCATTTATCTCAAAAATTGAGTCAGCATGCTATCATTAACTGTGAGGGTAACCACAATGGTGGTTTATATGTGTGTCATATGTGCTTATTTGGCACTTTATATGACACATCACCATTGTGGATGTGTCATGAGCATGACATTGTGTCATATTTATGACACTGTGTTATAGGAATATTATATTATTATGGAGGAGAGAGAATGGGGGAGGAAAAAAAAGAAATTATTTGTTTATAGTTGTGGGTCCGTGTTATAGTAGTGTGATTATTGTGGGAAAAATAAAATAAAAGTGTTATAGAATAAAATATAGGAAAATATAGTGAAAAGCTGATGTGGCAGTATTATGGATTGTGTTATTGAAGATAAATCATTCATTTTCTTTAAATTGAATTATTGGGTGCATAAGTGAAAAGCGGTACTTTAATTAAAGAAGATAAATCATTCAGCCTTTTTAGCAACTTGACATCTACTAAATACTAATCATTATATGTAATGTTTTTTCTTGTCCTTTTATTAAATATCCCTATATATATATGCAATGTGCACGTTACCAGCATGTGCCACGTTCAAACTTTTGGAGGAAAGTTCATTATTATAATCTCAAGATTATAATAAATTAAATACACACACTGAATCGGAAAAATTATACACTCACGGTGGTTAATGGGTGACATGCCTGTTAAGGGCGATAGTGGTGTTATTATTATGTTCACATTTGTAACAAATTAACTCATATTAAATAAATTGCGATCTAAAAATATTATAACTATCAATTATTTTAGTAATTACGATTATAGTAAAACTAGAGAGATAACTAGAGTTTTCATTCAATACTTCTTAATACATTCTACACAACTCAAATCACTTATTTATACTATTACAAATTCATTATTAAACTAATACATTTACTACAAACACCTCATCTTATCAACATCAATAGTCAACTATTCCTACAACATTCAATATGAACCTCCAAATCTTAATACTTTCAAATGTCAATAATTCAGAAATTAATCCACATCCATGTCTAAGATATTATTTCATAACAATTGTACGGGTGTCATATTTATGATAAATAATGTAAAATTAATATAGACATGTGGTAATGGGTTAGGTTTGAACCCAACCCCTCTCAAAAGCCTCTTTAAAAAAAATAAATATCATGGCTATATTGATTGGAAATTGATTTTTATATTTAAACTTGAGAACCAAATTGAACTATATATGGAGTAAGTTAAATCATCTATACTAGTATGTTTAGCATATCAAATTTACCAGCAAATATATTTTATATTTTAAATAATTTATATTAGTAATTAAGTTATTTAAAAACATTAAAGTAAGGGTAATTGTAATAAACTAAAATATGAAGGAAAAATAGCAAAACCACTTGAGCTTTTTATATAAGAATAAGAGTATAGATATCATATATGTTCAATTGTTATCAACTGCAGTCTCTATGTACCGAATTGAATTTGTTTTAATCTTTGATATAAAGATGACATATCTCGACTTTAAGATGACTAAATTAATAAATTATATTTTATAAATTAATCCAAGGTTAGCCTAACATGGACATGTAAATTGATTATTGTTAAATCATCAATGATGATTCCATCTTATCCACGTCGAGAGGTGTGCTCGAATTAAATTAAATAAAGTTGGCGTTCTGTAATTGGTAAACAATGGCTGTCATTAAATTATTTAAAGTTAATTGGGCAAATTTCGTATCAGCCCTTGTCAGAATTTTTTCTTTCAGTTTCGGCCCAGTCAGAAAAATATTTAGTTTTAAAAGGAAAAAAAAAAAAAAAAAAAAAAAAAAAACCCACTCAAATCGCCCTTGTTTTTAAGAAGAGTCAATGCAATGATAGCTATAATCTAAATCTAGCTCGAAATATTCAATGCTATATAACCGTTTCTATTGATCTATTCACAACCTAACCATTATTGGATCCTATTATTGGGACCCCTTGCATTACACACTCTCTTTTACACTCATCTTACACCTCCTTAGTGTTGGCGTGGCAGCGGACCCGGTCGAATAATATTGCGGCTAGTATTTGAGCAATTAAAGATAAAAGTGGACACCGAGATTTAACGTGGAAAACCCCCAAACAAATCGGGGTAAAAACCACGGGCAAGGAAGAAGAATCCACTATAGAGAAAAATATAGGAGTTACAACCTCTCAATCTATAAAGGAGAAAACCCTCAACCTCTCTCTTTATAGTCGGAGAAAATACCGACAAACTCTCTATTATTTTCTCTATCTCTCAATCTCTCTTTCTTCTCTCTGATGGGATGCAATTCCTTCTGCCCAAGGCCTCGTATTTATAGGCAATGGGAGAGGTGAGAACAACATAAAAAAAACAAGCACACAAGTTTGAAAAGCAACGTTGCGCCGAGTTTTATTTTTCCTTCTTTCCATTGTTTGACCATTCAACTCATATGCCTCAATATTTTATTATGTCGACAATCTCCCACTTGAAGATTTGATTGAGGATCGATCGGATCTTCACACCATTCTTTCTCCCTTGCCATTCATGTTGCTTACGTCTCCGCTAGGCCACTTGAGGAACGACACCAAACGAACTTGTCAGTGTTGACCGCCTTCGTCAAGAAATCTGCTAGGTTGTCTTTCGTATGAATTTTCTGCATATCTACCGTGCCCTCTTCCACTTTCTCACGAACGAAGTGATACTGGACTCGTATGTGTTTTGACCTGGAATGAAAAGCTGGATTCCTTGCGAGATGCAAGGCACTCTAACTGTCACAAAACAGAGGAATATTTTCCTGTTCGTACCCGAGTTCCTCCATGATCATTTTCAACCATACCGCCTCTTTACTTGCCTGCGTAGCTGCAACATATTCAGCTTCAGTTGTTGACGTCGCGACAACGAACTGAAGCTTCGATACCCAGCTTACGGCTCCGCCAGTAAGAGTGAACACATATCCCGTTGTAGATTTGCTCTTATCAAGATCACCTGCATAATCAGAGTCAACGTACCCTCTGACAGTAAAGTCTGCTCCTCCGTAACATAATGCAACATCCGAGGTTCCTCTGATATATCGTAGGATCCTCTTCACCGCGCTCCAATGCTCTTTGCCCAGATTCGCCATGTACCGACTTACTACTCCCACTGCATGTGCAATGTCTGGTCGTGTACAAATCATCGCGAACATAAGACTTCCCACCGCTGATGCATACGGTACTCGAGACATCTCCACCCTCCCTTCTTCACTGCTAGGACTCATACTTGAGGATAATTTGAAATTAACAAGAAGTGGGTAGAAATTGGCTTACAATCTTGCATATTGAAGCGTCGCAAGACCTTCCTCAGATAATTCTTCTGCGAAAGCCAAATCTTCTTGTTATTTCTGTCTCGGTAAATTTGCATCCCTAGAATCTTGTTTGCTGGTCCCAAGTCCTTCATTTCAAATTCCCTAGCCAACTGTGCCTTGAGTTCTTCAACACGATCTTTGTTGGGGCCTGCTACCAACATGTCGTCAACATACAACAGTAATATGATAAAATCATTTTCACCAAACCTCTTGAAATATGCACAAGGGTCTGCATTTAATCTGTTGTATCCAAGGCTCATGATGAAGGAATCAAATCTCTTATACCAACACCTCGGCGCCTGTTTGAGACCGTATAGAGATTTGTTCAACCTGCAAACCAAGTTCCGTTTTTCTTTGTCTTCAAAACCTTCCGGCTGGAGCATATAAATCTCTTCTTCAAGATCTCCATGAAGAAAAGCCGTCTTCACATCTAGTTGCTCTAGATGTAGGTCGAATGTAGCACACATCGCCAGGAGTATCCGAACAGTCGTCAATCGAACCACATGTGAAAATATCTCGCTGAAGTCGATGCTTTCTTTCTGAGCGTAGCCTTTAACCACCAGTCGTGCACGAAAGCGCTCTGGTGCTGCTTCAGAAGAATCTTGTTCGACAGACTTCCCTTTCACCTGAATGGTCGTAGTCTCTGAACTTCCTTTTGTAGTGCTATCATTTCCTCCGATTATTTTATCTTCTAAAAAGATAACCTCCCTGCTGATGACAACCTTGTGGGCAGTGGGATCCCACAGGCAATACCCCTTCACACCATCAGCATACCCCAAGAACAAACATTTTCTGGACTTCGGATCCAACTTCGTAGTTTCTTGGGCGTTGTACATCACGTACACAGGACTTCCAAATACATGGAGTTTGGAATAATCCGATGGCTTCCCGGTCCACATCTCCATCGGCGTCTTCTAATCAATTGCCGTTGAAGGCGATCGATTGATCACGTAGCAGGCGGTGTTGACTGCTTCTGCCCAGTATGATTTATCTAGACCTGCAGCTCCCAACATGGCTCTTGTTCTCTCCAACAGAGTCCTGTTCATCCGCTCCGCCACTCCATTTTGTTGTGGAGTATACGCCGTAGTAAAGTGTCTTTTGATGCCTTCTCTTTTGCAAAAGCTATCAAAATTCCGGCCAGTATATTCTCCTCCATTATTAGTCCTCATTTTTTTTTTCCCGTCTGTCAGCGTGGCTGGTTTTCCATCGATAGCATCCAGACAACCGCCCTTCCTCAAGATCGCCTTTATCTTTAATTTTTACAGTGAGAAGTTTCTCCCGTTGAATTTTCGATATCAAACTTCGCCGCCATAATTTCTGCTCAGTCGTGAGCAATACCTCCGACGGGATTGCAGCAGATAATTATTGAACTCGTATCGGCTTTTTCGTCACCGTAACAAGGGCAATATAATATCTATTATTTTCTGATGTGGAGGGTCCACGTTAGTGGCAACCACAGAGCATACGATAAATAGATATATAAAACCCAAGCTCGTCTCTGATACCAATTGTTGGCGTGGCAGCGGACCCGGTCGAATAATATTGCGGCTAGTATTTGAGCAATTAAAGATAAAAGTGGACACCGAGATTTAACGTGGAAAACCCCCAAACAAATCGGGGTAAAAACCACGGGCAAGGAAGAAGAATCCACTATAGAGAAAAATATAGGAGTTACAACCTCTCAATCTATAAAGGAGAAAACCCTCAACCTCTCTCTTTATAGTCGGAGAAAATACCGACAAACTCTCTATTATTTTCTCTATCTCTCAATCTCTCTTTCTTCTCTCTGATGGGATGCAATTCCTTCTGCCCAAGGCCTCGTATTTATAGGCAATGGGAGAGGTGAGAACAACATAAAAAAAACAAGCACACAAGTTTGAAAAGCAACGTTGCGCCGAGTTTTATTTTTCCTTCTTTCCATTGTTTGACCATTCAACTCATATGCCTCAATATTTTATTATGTCGACACTTAGTGCTTAGTGTATAACACATGAAATTTGTAAATCTAATTTTACCTAACCAATGGATTCAACAATTATCATGTATTCTTTTTCATACAAGTCAACAAGATTAATGCATGAGTTATTCAACAAATTAATACTATATTTGATTTATTATTTGACTTCTTATAAATTTTGTATTAACTTTAAAAATATTAATATTTTTTAAATTATTAATATAACTATTTTTTTTAATAAAATTTTATATAACATAATTATTTTGTTAATTAAAATAAACATACAAAAAACTAGCCCACCCAAAAGCCCCAATTAAACATACATATCCAATCTTTGGGTTGCTAATATTACTCCTTAATGTATTCTCAAAGCTAGCCCACCCAACCAAAAAACTAGACCATGGTTAGCCCAATGACCTCACAGCAAATTGTTATGAGTCGGCGGTCCACCAACCCTATTGTGACTAACCGCACCTCCGTGAACCGCCGGCTCGGTAGGGTTCGTCGGGTTTTGAGGTGGGCAATCGTCCCATGAGATCATATCGGGCTGGGCTTTGTGTTCGTGGGCCGCCACTTTTTGGGCCGCTTTATTGATGTGAAGGTCCATTTGGGCCTCGGCTTCGCGGGCCATTCTAACCTCGTGGGCCACCTCGAGCCTCGCCTTTGCCATTTCTTTCTCCGCCTTCATTATTATTATTATTATTATCATATATTTAACATAAGTACAAAGATTATATATATAATGTATATAATATATTTTTTGGAGCACCCTACCCTTTCTTCTTCTTTTGCCTCGGCTTTGGCTCTGCGCATTGTGCTCATGTCGTTCAATTTCTCCTTGATAGTCTGCATGGTTGCTCAATTCTATCTTCTTCTGAATAAATATGTTATCGAATGGAATGTAAGATTTTTTTTTCTAGACATGTATGTAATATGTATATATAGGGCAATACTTGGCAGCATTTGTGATTTAATCCCAGAAAATAGGATCTCACATTGTGGGGTGATGGCCATGAAGAGAGGGTAGATTTGTTGGGCTTGGAGACATAATTTCCTCGGACTGAAATTGTTTACTATAAAATGGAACTTCGACTATTAAGGCTTTTTCCTTGTTTTTATCTTTGTTGAAAAAAAACTATTTGTATCTCTTAGTTCTCTATTTACATTTCTTGTGAAATGAGTAACAGATTGCAATTCTTGTTATTTAATAATCATGTCTATTTTTCAGTTTTAGTAACCAGCAGTCGAAACTTTGTTTTCGGAAGGACATACAAAATATAGAAATGGGAATTTCAATGTATTTTGGAGACGAATCGACCGAGTCAATAAATAATTGTAATTCTGGCCGCCAATCCATTTACATACACACAGGTTAAAAAAGCTATAATAATTTAATAAAATGCCAATCAGCTAGCTAGTTTCGCCCTCCCCCGAATTATTTTGTACAACGCTATATTTATATTGTGGGGCCAATCTGTCATTTGTCACGTTTTCTGGGTTAAAAGTGTAATAATCTGTCATTATCATATTTAGTAGAGCACTCATATTTTTTCTCATTTAACCACATGTAATGTATCCTTTATTCTACTTGAGATTAAATATATGTATACTTACAAGAATATGCCGAGTTGTTATAATGTCAATATCAAGTATATACAAGACAAATATACAATCACACATCACTTTGGTTCTCTATAAAATGACTGAAAAGGGCCTACACAACAATTGATAAATTATATCTTGAAACTTCATATTCATTCTGATAACCAGTAGCATAAATGCCATCTCAAATTGCCAGAGGGAAAGCCAAAATTGAGCTAGAAAAGAAGATAATGTTGTTTTAGTACAAAATAATATAATATAGTCTATAATTTAATAATGAATATAAACAACTTGGTGAATGGATGCCAGCTCATTTTATTTTAATTTTTTGTTCCCATATTTGTCATTCTTATTTATACTAAAAATACAGATACGTCAGACTACTTATCTTTTAAAACTGGTTTTCTTGTCAAGAGATTTGATAAGACGTGTCGAAATTGTATACGTTGAAGTTCTTTTCAACTTGGTTTTGTTTTTCTTGTAATGAAGTATGATTGCTTGGAACTCGCAAAGTCAATTTTGATGACTTTTTTTAACTCCCATAGAGCTTGACAGCTCATTAACAACATATATTTTTAATGTCACATCTATCTTATATAAGGAAAACGGGAGAGTTATGCGAAATAAACATTTCTATTTTATTAGTTTTTTTCACGTTCGCAGATGTTTCGTTTGAGTAAGACAGACTTGAGTCTATCCTAAAACCACGGAAATTTATATAAGGTAGGTGATGTCCGTGATAAGACATCAATTACAGCTTTATTGAAAGTATATGACTTATTCACTTGTCAATAGATTAGGTATAATTCGGACAATATATGTATGTGTGTGTATATCTCCTACATAAGTTATAGGGTCGTAATAAAATCAATCTTTATATGTCTGGCTTGCTGGTAAAGCGCATAGAGTTAACTTCAATACGTATTATATGCACTCAACTGACAATATTTACCTTTAATTTGAGGTACTATTTTTTCAACATGCAGCTTTTACTCTTGATATTTCTATTTTCCTTTTTTAATTTAAGTGGATAAAGATTTTATTGTTAGACATTGGAAGCTATAGTCCACCAAGGAAAGTAGGAAACATGCTGATAAGTACTTATTAGTCAATATTACTCGCAAAGTAAAAATAGTTAAAACGTGAGACAATTGACCACTTGAAAAGGTTCTTAAATATAGCAATATATATAATCATTTTATTATGTCATATCAACCCTTGAGTCGTATAGCTATTGTCGAGTTTAATAAATAAAAGAAGAAGAAAAGGAAATCGTGCGTCGGTATCAATACAGCTTATCACATAGGGGTTTGGTTATCTTGAATATGAAAATATGCAATGATATATGCACACTTGTACATTAGTCATCATGCAAATGTCTGCACGTTTCTTCTTCGTAGCTAGTCCCTCATTTCCCGCATTATTTTAAGTTTAATTTAATTTTCGATCTTATCGGTGCAAATGATCTTGAGCATTTGTTTATGAAATTGTGCATTCTACGATGAATACCCGCGATAATTAAAAGATGAATAAATCAATCAAATGGATAAACATAAATTTCGATCTCACTTGCATTTCTTGATTTTCTTTGTTGTTGGGGACATAATGTTCTCATAGAAGTTCAATTCTTCTTATATGTTGGCGATGTGCGGAGATATGAATTATGAATTTCTGATCTCATTGAAAGAACAAGTAAAAAAGCTCCAAAATTACAATTTATTTTTTTCCTTCTTGAAAATACATAATTTTAAGTCATTAATGTTATTTTCACGGTGGCGGCATCGCCTTATGTCATGTCTGCGTTATTTTCTTTAACGTGTCCCCAAAAAAATGGAATTTTCTAAATTATAAGCATTGACCCCAAGTTACTTAAGCAATCTCACCACCTTATCCTACCAACTATATAAGTGCCTCACCGTCTCCATCTTATGCACTACTTAAAAGGCCAACACAAAGTGTGTTGTCAATAAACTTCTCTTCATTACACAAACCCAAAATCAGCCAAGCATTGCTCGAATATCTGCCAAAAAATCGGTTAGTTCACTACATTTCTTGATTTTTCTTCTTACCGATGTCATAAAAATCACGTCTTTGATCATCCATATATTTCTTCCAAGAATGCAATAACTCTTTTCTTCCAGACAATTAGTACGCTCGCATATGACATAGGTTTTCTTGATACCCATGAAAATATATATATACGTACCTAAATAGGTGATGAATATTGAGATTAAAGTTCCAAACTTTTTCAGGACAAAAATGGTTAGCAAGGAAGAGCATACCCTCGATGGATCCGTGGATTACTATGGGCGACCCGCGATTCGTTCCAAATCGGGATCATGGGCCGCTGGTATTTTGTTACTAGGTAACATATAAAAAGTTTCTATAAAAATAATTTAATAGAGGAGACATATATCATCTGATTGTATATAATTCTTATGTACGGCACAGTGAACCAAGGTCTTGCCACGCTAGCATTTTTCGGCGTCGGAGTAAACCTCGTATTATTTCTGACTAGAGTTATGGGCCAAGACAACTCAAGTGCGGCCAACAACGTTAGCAAATGGACGGGCACTGTCTACTTATTCTCCCTCGTTGGGGCTTTTCTTAGTGACTCGTGTTGGGGACGATACAAAACTTGCGCCGTTTTCCAAGTCATATTCGTCGTCGTAAGTCCATACTTTTCCTTCAAACTTGATATATGTCTTCATCTTACAAGTGCTTGATCTCTTGATATCTCCATGAAGAGTTCTGTCTGATATGAGTTCCTTGGCTATCGTAGTATGAATTCCTTGGCTATCGTAGTCTGTGTATTGTTGGAAACAGTACATATGCTAGGAGATTAGTCCCTTGTCTGATTGAAGATAATAGTCCCATGTTCAAAATCATTTCCATGAGATGCAACATTGAAAAAAATAGACAATAGGAAGAATTGAGGATTAAAAGATTTTCTAATTTGGTAAATTTTTTATATAATCATGCGAGACATGTGACATACACTATATAGTGTCTCAATTTAAATAAGGCACGTCTCTATAAGATTCATGCACCTTATACCTTGTCACATTACCCATCTTTTCGAGCCGCACGAACAAAAAAAAAAAAAAAGAACATTTATTACATCCCATAATAGAAAAATGTCTTCTTTTTTTTTTTAAAAAAAACAGGGATTGGTGTCACTCTCCCTATCCTCGTACATGTTCCTAGTCAAGCCGGACGGGTGCGGGGCCGAGTCGAACCCATGCGGGTCCCACTCGAGCCTACACGTCTCTCTCTTCTACCTATCGATCTACTTAGTCGCCCTCGGAGAAGGCGGCTACCAGCCGACCATAGCCACGTTCGGGGCCGACCAGTTCGACGAGGGCCACTCGAAGGAGAGCCACTCGAAGGTGGCCTTCTTCAGCTACTTCTACTTAGCCCTAAACCTCGGCTCGCTTTTTTCCAACACGGTGTTGGACTACTTCGAGGACGAGGGGCTTTGGGCCGTAGGGTTTTGGGCCTCGACGGGCTCCGCTGCAGTCGCTCTGGCACTTTTTCTGGCCGGGACGCCGTTGTATAGGCACTTCGAGCGTAGGGGCAACCCAGTGTCGAGGTTCTGTCAGGTGATCGTAGCTTCGTCGAGGAAGTGGAAGGTCGACGGGCCTTCGAGCGAGGACGAACTGTTCGAGGTTTACGAGGGCGGTGCCGCCGATAATGGAGGGAGGAAGATACTTCACACCGACGGATTCAGGTGAGTTGTTTGTGATTCGTCCTAATTTAATTTCTGACCTATTGTGTCCTTAAATTGCCTTTTCATCATTTGAATTTTATTGTCACTAAATTGCCATCCTTTACGACGGTTTTGCGAAAATGATGCCCCTAGGAGACAAAAACGTTTTTGTTAATTACTTTTCTTAGGCCTGCAGGAGGTGTTGTCATTATACAAAAAAAATATCTTAAGCAATTTAAGAACATTATGTGCCAGAATTCAAGATTTTGTCTCAAAATTCTAGGATTTCTGACTTATTAATTTAGGGTTTCGATAAACTTATGAGGTGGCAAAATAAGGACATGTACTTTGAAATGCAATTTTTGAGACAAAATCTAGTCATTAAATTGCTTAATTTTGAAAGTTATTCTCCGTATAATGCAACCCTTTAAATTATATATCCCTATCGTGCCACCATTTATGGATAAGACTAAAAATAATTAACCCAACCTTTCGTTCTAATTATATTGTTTTCAGGTTCCTCGACAAAGCTGCAGTCGTAACAAAACAAGACGAGCCGCCGACCGCCAAGTCCGCCGCCGTCGCCATCCAAAATCCTTGGCGTCTGTGCACCGTGACACAGGTCGAGGAAGTCAAGTGCATCCTACGCCTCCTCCCGATATGGCTATGCACCATCCTCTACTCCGTCGTCTTCACACAGATGACGTCCCTCTTCGTCGTCCAGGGCGACGCCATGCAGACCCGAGTCGGAGACTTCCACGTCCCCCCTGCGAGCATGTCTAGCTTCGACATCCTGAGCGTCGCGATCTTCATCTTCGTCTACCGTAAAATCATCGACCCGTCGGTCCGCCGGCTAAGAAAATCGGGCGCCGGCGGCCTGACCGAGCTCGAGCGCATGGGCATAGGGCTAGCCATCGCGGTCCTAGCCATGGTCCTAGCCGGCCTAGTCGAGCACGTGCGGCTCATGCACCGAACCGAGGACGGCTCGAGGAGCACCCTTTCGATACTCTGGCAGATACCTCAGTACGCCCTAATCGGCGCGTCTGAGGTTTTCATGTACGTCGCCCAGCTGGAGTTCTTCAGCAGACAGGCTCCCGACGGGCTGAAGAGCTTCGGGAGCGCGCTCTGCATGACTTCGATATCCCTCGGGAATTACGTTAGCATCGTGATCGTGAACGTGGTGATGGCGGTTTCGGCCTCGGGGGACGTCCCGGGATGGATACCGAAGAATCTGAACCAGGGGCACCTCGACATGTTTTATTTCCTCCTCGGAGGGCTCGCCGCTTTGGACCTCGGCGTGTACGTTTTGTGCGCTAAGTGGTATAAGTTTACGAGGTTTGAAGAGAGGTTTGTCGCCGGAGAAAAGGACGGCGGCGGAGGCGATTTGAGAGTGTAGATGTGTCTGTGCTATTGCATGTTATATTAGGGTTTTTTGAGTTTGTTTGCGAGGAGTCTTATAGAGTTTGGGGAGCTCTCTATAAGATGAGCATGTAGAGATGTTGTGATGTTTTGTGACTAAAGTTTGTATGTGTATAGTATGTGTAATGTTTTGAGTTTGATTAATATGTGGACACTTATCTGTTGGGCTCAAAAGAATAGTTTAATTTTAGATGATGACCTTTGACCGGACAACCCGACTTCAGTTTGAGATTTTTTGGTGCAATTTGGGTTGCTTTGTGGCAATCTTACAACACAACTTTCGTCAACTAATAAATAGGAGAAATTCCTTTTATTGAATACGAAGATGTCTTGTTTTCCCATTATAAACATTGGACCATATTTCCTATTGACGAAAATCTCGTGTTGACTCATTAAATTAAACTATCTATATTCCCAAGACACTTGAACGGATACGTCCAGGTAAACTATGCTTTGCTGGTCTTTAATTCTATACTTCCGTTTTTATTGATTTTTTTTTTATATTATGCAACTTTCTGATTCAAGTTTAGTAGTTGAGATGTGCAAGTTACAGTTAAATTCGATACGTTCCTTTTGTATTATTTGTCCACCTACATGTCGAGGAGTCATTACATTATTACTACACCTACCTGCATTATAGAGAAGCTCCACCATGAAAGTCGTGTCTAATTACAATTACATCTCTTTGGGATCTAGTGAAATTTGCAGAAACTCAAGTTCTCCTCTCATTACAATTCCTTGCCAAAGCTAACTAATAATTTATTAGTAAGGTTGACTACATATAGCAAACTACAAGTCTAAGTGCAACATGTGAACGGTTTGTTTGATCATCGACATATTTTGTTCCCAACGTGCTTATATATTGTGATTTTTTGTATTTTTTATTAATGAAACTAAATTCAAAGAGGTTAAAGATGGTACGGCAACCTTCGAGTAACATTCGACAATCCATAACTAGAAACTTTCATCTAGAGAAAAAGAAACGCTAAAAAACACCACCAAAGAAAATAAGTCATGTTTATATTAGAAAAACCCAAAAAAAGTACGGAAAAAGGTATAATTTGTAAAACCGAAAAGATATGAGCAAAATATTATCAAGGAAAAAAGGGTCCGTTTGTAATAAATCAAACCTCTCTCCTCTCTCTCTCTCTCTCTCTCTCTCTCTCTCTCTCTCCATATATATATATATTCAACACAAGATTACGAAGAACCAAAGAATCGAGACAAAACTTTATAAACTAACGGCGAGCGAAAGATTCGATGAAGAGGAAGCAATCCATATAATAGACACAAGGTTTGTTTAAATACTATGAGTAGGTGTAAGAAGCACACCGCCGACCTGAGCAGCGCCGTCGGCGTATGTGCGCCGTGCCTAAGGGAGCGTCTCTCCGCCGTCATCGCCGCCCAAGCCCGTCAGCACCACCACCAATTTCAGAAGCCGCCGTCGGATCACCCGCTCGACTTTCCCAGCTCCGTTTCGCCGTACGTAAGCAGAAGCAAATCGGAGGCGGCGTCCGACGCGCGCCGGCACGGCCGCCGTCAGCGCTTCTTCGGCACTCCCCAGGTGGGTCCCACCGGCGCCGTGACGATGGAAATCAGGGAAAAGCGTAGCAAAAAGGGTAATAAGCTGTCCTCTCTTTTCTCGAGTATTTTCCGATCGAGCGTGATCTCCACGCGCCGGAAGAAGCACGGTTCCGCGGCTTCCTCGATCGGCGAGGGGCCTACTGCTTCGCGTGAGCCCACGCGCCTCAGCAACAAGGGTTTGTCTCCCGCTAGATGCTCTTTCGGCGAAGAAGAAGTAGAAGACGGCGGCGGTGGATCGAGCGGCAAATCGTCGACGCCGTCGTGGAGACGGCGAAGGGAGACTACTCCGTCGAATTCTTCCTCCACTCGGGGAAGGACGGCGGCGAGAAACGGTCGCAATCCGCCGTCTTCTGGGCTGGCGCTTTGCTTGAGTCCGCTGGTGAGGGCGAGCCCCAGTCGTCGGAATTGGAGTTCGGAGCTGGTGGTCGCCGGCGAATCTAGGGTTCCGCCGCATTGGTCAACGTCGGCGACGCTCTGTAAGAATCGGTCTATTAAGCTCGGCGACATCGGAACGTACAACAGCTACTGCGGCAGGTCCTACCGTTGATCGTTGATGTTTTTCCATGACGATTTTGCCCCTAACGTTTCCTTATTGTTCTCGTTATATTTCTTGGCGTATATATGTGTATGGTTTAGGTATTTTTAATTAAATAAACAAAAAAAAATCAATCATTAACAAAATAAACGGAAAAGAAAAAGTATTAATAAAATAGCGATTTTCGTACTCTATGAGTACGAATTACCAGAATACGAGTTACGTTTGGGCGTTGACCCGCTGACCCCCCGACACGTCGGCATAACTCGTATTGCGGAAATACGAGTTAGTAATTCGTACTCTAGGAGTACGAATTACCTGCTGACCGCGCTGACCCTGACATGGCAATGACATGGCGCGTTAAATCGTATTCTCAGTATACGAGACAGTAACTCGTATTCTCAGTTCGTCGCGAGGAATATAAACCAGATCTAACTCGTACTCTGGGAGTACGAGTTACTAATTCGTACTATGGGAGTACGAGTTAGTCCAGCTAGTCGCACGCGCCAGCTGGGCCCGTAACTCGTACTCCCAGATTACGAGTTAAAGTAACTCGTACTCTGGGAGTACGAAAATACCTATTTTATTAATGCTTCTGCTTCTCCGTTTATTTTGTTAATGTTTGTTTTGTTTTTGTTTATTTAATTAAAAATACCTATGGTTTACGTCAATTAAACGCAAAATAGTTAAAAGAGAAAGAAGAAGAAAATTCGGTTCTCTTCATATTTGACTTTGTAAGATAATGCCTTTGACCTTGCCTTTTCAATCAAATATTCAGTTATTGTTTTGTTACTGAGATACACCTATGCTTGTGGGTTTTCGGGTCGGTTTCGATTTGCTTCGGATTTGAGTAATGTTTGTAAATGATATTTCTCTAATATTATTGGAATAGTCATCCATAAGCAATTATTCTTGTAGTTGCTTACAATTAATGATAAGAGAAAAATCGAAGCTGAATATTCAATGTCAATGGCAGATCTTGACCGTATCTCTGCAAAACAATTAGACACACAACCAACATATTACTAACGAAGGTATACTAATTTAAGAAAAACAATGTAAGTTGTAACCGTAATAATAAGATTACAATTAGTTAACCCAAAAAAAAAGGAAAAAGATTTTTTTTTTTTTTTTTTGCAAACTGAATATCTTTTCAATCTGCTAAGATCTTACCCACATTCATATCCCAACTCTCCCATTCTTGTTGTTCAATCATGTAAAAACTTTGTTCTCATTATGTAATTGAATGTAACAATTTTGTTATTATTTTACTAACTTCTCTTTTATGCTTAGAAATGTCTTTTTTCCCCCAATGTTCAGCTTCGTGGGGGCTGACTCGTTAATTTTTTCATTATGTGATCGTCAATTACGTTACTTGGCATCAAATGATACACAAGTCTGAAGTAGAAAAGCTTGACCATAGACTTGGCAAAAAAATGATTTTTGTCGTTAATATTGCTTTTATATAATGATGACGTGGAAACCTTTGAATCATGAGGAAAGAGGGAAGAAAAAACACAGCTTAGTGGTCCTTTCTTACAAATCACTATCCCGAATTAAATAATGATCTAGAATTTCGAAAAGTATACAAGAGATTGTTTTTTAGTATTTCAATAAAAAAGTCAAAGGTCAATGTTATGGGATCAAGATTTTCCACTCACTATTTATTAATTTAATTTTGTAAATTTCTTTCAACTTGTGACGATATTGCAATGAGGATAAAGAGTTTTCTCTATCAATTTGGGCACTCCATGTGTGCCACACATTGAACGTGGGTTATTTTTCTTCTAGTTTATTTTTATAATAGTTTTTAATCATTGATAAATTAGATATAAAACTGAATTACAGTTTCTCGATGAACGTGACTTTTTCCTTATTAATAATTAATTAATATAATGAAATAACACTTGTCAATTTATCAGTGGTTAATAGATACACCAAAACGGGTTTTTAAGTCCCCGACAATTATATAAGAGCATAGATATTAAGTACTTATCCAAATAGGGCTAAATCCTCATATATTATGTGTGTATGTGTTTGTGTTTTTATACCGACTATGCATGGCAAAAAGAGGGAGGCTGAGTGAGGACATGACATTCAACCTCTAGAAAGCTTATAATATATCACATTTATGTAATAATTCCACTATCACACTATGTAATAATTCCACAATTACGGTTAGTTATTGTAATAATTTACAAGCAATAATCTCTCACTAACTTCAACGTGGCAGTCCACATTTTTGAATTATCATCATAGCTACCAAGAATTTTTATCTCCAAGTAGCACTTTCGAGTTCGAACTAATCGAATTTGTATTTGGATTCTTTAGCAATGATTAAATAGGAGGTTTTTACTTCAATTAGGACTTAATCATTCATCATTACAATTATTTGGGTCGTCAGAGATTGCGGTGCCTTGTTGATTTTGGCTGTGTTTTCTAGTAATGCAGATTAAAATAATGATAAACAAGCCATCAATAATTCAATATACTGCAATTAACATTGGTAACCGTCATTTATAGATATTTTAATCAATCGAAAATGATCAGATACTGAGAAAAAAGAACGTCGAATTGTACATATTACTTCGAATCTCCTCACATCAGATACTGATGTGATAAGACTATAACTCGTGGAAAATAACCTCACCGTAGTAAATACAACAATAGTTAGATTTCATAACAAAATAGCGCTGACGTTCTTGATCGAGTCAACCCTCTTAGAATAATCCAGAGCGAAAATAGTTAAAAAGTCATCCAAAATTTTTTAATTATTGTTTTCTTCTCTATACAAATACAAGCCAATGTATACAATCTAATGCGCTTGTTAGTGTGTCACACGTAAAATGATGATAATAGTTGAGTTATATCCAACCAGGCAAACCAGTCTATACTAATCATGAACGGATCCTCCGTCCCACATTTATATCCCATTTTATATCGCACAAGTTTGAACTTACAAAATAAAATAATACTTATGAATATCGGAAAATATAAGATATGGATATCAATTTGATCGTAACAAAACAAATAATAAGTTAGATATCTTTATTTGATAATCTTATAAATCAAAATGAAATAATGATGATTTTATAATTCGATAAAATACATAATTAAACAATTTTAGAATAAACAAAAACAAAAAGAAAATCTTAAGCTTGAATTTGCCACTTTGTCAAAGATATTTGACACGGGACAATAAAGTGGGACAGAGGATTCGATCCCAAATCCCATGATAAACCTTCATTTCATGTATGATTGTAAGTATTCACAGAATAAATCCAAATTTAAATAAAGATTAAAAAAATTCCAACGAGAACCACCTAAAAAAAAATAAATAAACCAAGCTTTAACAAAAATATTCAACTTCAACCTTCACCACCTCCACCCTCCTCCTCGGGTGCCGCCGCCTTCTCCTTCCTCGCCGTAACGTCGTCCAAATAATTCTGATACGTATACGAAGCAAATCCCCAAAACGCCATCAACATCGCAATCACCTTAACCCCATTCATCCCGTCCCTAAACACCACCAAGGCCGCCAAGGGCGTAACGGCCAAAGAAAGCGTACTGATCACATTCGAAAACAGCGAAGAGACGACGTAGATGAGCCCCAAAACGCCCACCGAACAAACCTGCCAGGAAACCGCAGTCCAAACCAAAGCCATGACGTACGCCAATTTTCCCGCCCCAAAATCGCCCATCTCGCCCGAAATACCCCTCCATTCCCCGCTCGCGAATAAGCCCACGACCGAAACCAAAGTCGCAACCAACGCGGTGTAAACCTGCATTTCAAGAACTACCCCGAACGTCTCCTTCCTCAAAACCTTCTCGAAAGTCAGCTGCATTAGGGACAGCAAAAGGGCGTAAAGCGCAGAAGCTGCTAACGCTGTAATAACGCCCACGACGTATTTTCCCTTGGAAACCCCCTCGGGCGTGCTCGAATCATCGTTAATTGCTAAGAGAGCCGCGGACAAAGAGAGGATCACCACAGAGTTGAAGATCAGCGCCGTGAATTTCTGGCTATTGATGAAGTAGGAAAATACAGCGTTGAAGGCGAGCTGAGTTGCGCAGATTAAGGAATAGGTGGAAGCTGAGAGGTACAAAAGGGCGACGGAGTACAGCATGTTGTCGCCGGCGATTAACACGCCTATGAGGAAGTAGATGGCTGAGACGAGGAGGGGCGAAGGGGGGTCGGGGATAGGGGCAGAATGGTCTTTTTGACGGAGGGTAAAGTATGGGATGAGGAGGATCGGGAAGGCCGCTGTTTGGACTAGTGTGGCCATCCATTTGCTTTTCCCGCCCTTGTCGTAGTAGTAGCGACCTAATAGTACGGCGGCTGCTTGGCCTATGACGAGGAAGAGTATGTTTGCGACGACTAATGCCCACCATTGGAAGCTCTTTAGGGTGTGGGCGGGTTGGGTGTACGATGGCCTTTCCCTCGATAGGATCGGTTCTTGGTTATCTGTTTCAGACGGGAAAAAAAGAAAACGATTGTTAGTTGATTGAGGGATCGAAGTGCAAGAGATGTATCGTAACGACTGAAAAAAGGGAAATATGCAATACGAACGAGTTATGAGGATTCGATCTACGAGATCAATGTGTAGTCTAAATCATGTTTTTCATTCTATTGATGAATAGAGGATAAGAATCCATGAGCTACTGATTACAAAGTAGCTACGAACAGTAAGAACGAGCTTAAGTTGCATTCAAATGGCAGATTCACACTGCAGAAAAAAGAATCATTTGATTTGGGGAAAACTATCGTCAAAGAGGGGCCAATTTACACTGCATTCTCAAGCTTCAAAACCTCACTGGTAATACAAGGGCGTAGAAATGCCTAAATTCAGAAACACAAAGGACTTAAAGATCCGAAATCGAAATCTATGGCACGAAATTCGACCAGCTGAGGCGAAACGATGCTTATGAAAACGCAATTAAGCTCAAAATTAGTGAATCGATGAACGGCGGGAAGATGATTCATCACAATGGTCATGGTTTCGCACAGCACAAAACAGAGCAGATAGTGATGGAAGGAAGGAGTCACTTACTCAGCACCATGGCTTGCGAAGAACACAAACGGTAATTCGTAGGCGAAAGAAGAAAACAAAAGGGAATTTGAATTGAAGATTCGAGAGAAAATCGAACCTGACATCATTGGAATTGGTCAACAATCCGAAAAATCCTCGAGATGGATGGTTGGGCTTCAATTCAATCCACCTATGAGCATATAGCTGCAGATTTTTATCATTTTTTTTTACGAAAATTGGAAATATGCCCCAAGTCAACACTCAGCACATAGAGCGGTATTCGACAGATTTTGGTAAAATATTAGTATAAAAATAATTGAATTGTTATTCAATCTAATTTCATGCTGAACTAATAATTAAGAACGGTTCTTTTATATTTTCCGCACACGTGGAACATGATAACATATTTTTTGAAAGGTTGGCCTTTGTTGTTTTGTCACGAGGATAAATGTAGTACGGAAAAAGATTTAGCTTTTTTACAATTTAATATTAGCACGATTATGCAATGATATAATATACATAGAGGTTAGAATTACTTGCCTGGGTAAATAATATTATGTCATATATAATATATGTATATATATATAACATTACATTCTTGTTCTTCTAAATATGATAGAAATACGCCTAAGTTCCATTGATTGACATATGTGAAATTTGTCGCCAACTGCCAAGTATTACTAATAATAACAAGATGAACATTCCAATAATAATGGTAATGACAATAACAACATGAAAAAGGAAAAATTTGACCAAAAATGTAAAAGCATGTTATATTTAGTTTACCGTGAAGCATTATCAAGCCTAGCTAGAGTGCTAATCAAAGTTGCAGAGATTAATACTCCCCGTGTTCCAATATGAATGTCGTTCTATAGAATTTTTTTTCTTTAAAGGATGTTTTGGGTTTTCAAAAAAAAAAATGTTTCCATATAATAAAGAGTACTATATTTTTCGAAACCATACTCTCAAACCAACCGCCTCCACCAAAAAATTTCAGCTTCTTCCTCCCCTTCCTCCCTTAGCGGAGGTTGGGGGAGCCCCATCTCCTTTATTTTCCATTTTCGTGTTTCGTATTTTAATAAAAAAACGGGATTGTCACCACCACCGCCTACCGGGGTGCGTCGGCACCACCATCTTTGGCTCGTCATCTCCTCCACCGTTCGATTAAGGGGGTTTCTTTAAGCCCAAGTCCGCCGCCATCACCAGCTTGAGCCTGGAGCTTGGCTGCCACGGGGAGCTCGACCACCCACCCACAAAAAAGAGCTCAAAAGCGACGGAAGTTCTCGGCAGATGCGAGAGGAGGGGTGTGGCGTTGGTGAGGTATGTCGAGGGCAGATCTGTCGGCGATGACGTCAGTTTGGGGGCGGAGCTTCTGCAGCGACCTTCGATTCCAGATCCTGTGGAGTTTTGTGGTCCGGTGGTGTTGTTTTTAGCGGCGGCAGGTTCGGTGGGAGCGGATCTGGCAGATTCTCGGCCGCAGTATGGCGAGAGGGTAGCAATCCTGTTCTTCCGCTCGGCCGTTTCGGTCATGCGTGTTCTCCTCGGGGGAGTTTTCTCCTTTCTGGGGTTTTCTCCCCTTCGTAGGAGTTTTTCTCCCCTTTGTGGGAGCCCGTTCTCCCTTCGTGGGAGCGTTTCTCCTCCCCTCGTGGGAGCCTATCTCTCCCCTCGTGGGAGTTTTCTTTCGGGCCATTTTTCCTTCTTTGGGACTTTGAGAACGGATATTGTGCTATCATCTATTATCTACGCAATATAAATAGTCAATTATGATGTAATTTTTGGTTATTGCTCTATTGTATTTCTGTACCCATTTGGATTTATGAATGAAATCCTTTTTCTAAAAAAAAATGTTTCCACATTAGCTCCTCTTATTAAATTAAGGAAAGAAGAGGAATAGTGATGACATGGCAAATAACTAATGAGGGATATAAGAGACTTTTTAATCTATTTCTTAATATGTGTGAAAAATTCTTAAACGAGATTAATATTGGAACATGACGTAATTATCAATAGTGCATTGCATTTAGACTTTAAAGGGACCTTTACCTTATACTCAACGAATTAATTTTATGTAAAAATTATTCTTCGATAGCAAGAAGATCAATAGTTTTATGTTAAATGTATGATATCTATATTGTTTTGGCAGAGTCCCAAAATCTTCTCGACTCCACCTTCATTAATCTCGGCATTTAAATACATCACATTCTCCCGATAAATAGTTATAATCATTAGATTCAAGAAAGCCATTATATAGTACATATTTTGCCCATGCTTCAAAACCCCATTATTACATCATGTAGATTTTCCGATAACGAAATCAACATCCCCAATAACAGGTGTAACATAACACAAAGATTAAACCAAGAAGCAGCCATAATTATTACACTAAATATCTTTTTTCTATGTACATAATAAAGTCATACTTGGCACAATAAAACCATAGTTATGGCAGTAAATATCAGATCATAATTCAAAGAAAAACAATCAAATTGCATCAAATAATCATATCAATCCGATCTATTCTGAATCATGCTCATAATCGACAACGCCACAGCAGAGAGCTCAAACACGTCACCGTTCCTCTTAGTCAAAGGCAACGCCGGCGCCGGAGCCGGCGCCGGCCCGCCGTTCCTCTCATTAAACCCATCCTCGCAAGTCGTGGCGGCGTCCATGACGGCGCTCAGCCTAACGTTTGCGTCGTCGAACCTCTTCTTGTTATAATCCCTCATCGCCTCCTTCACCGTCGTCAAGGCATCATCGTACAGTTCGAAGCAGTCCTCCAATAGCTGCCTAGTGCGTGGGTCCCACTTCTTGGACCTTAAAACCCGTCTCACGTGGCAGCGCGTGTCCGTCACGTTGTACCTCACGAGACGTATGGCGATGGAGCCCAGCCCGCGCAGGGCGGCGCAGCCGCTCGCCGGCGCGGCTTGCAGGGAGGTGGCGCAGAAGGTGTAGTTTATGTTGGGGTCTGTTTTCGAGGCTTTTTTGCAGATTGATTCGATAAGCGTGGCGTTTTCTTGGACGGCGGCGCGTGTGGTGCGGTTTATCGTGAATGTGGTGGTAATAATAACGAGGATGGTTAATAGAGAGAAAGGTTTCATTTTTTTCTTTTTTTTTTTTTTTTTTTGTTGTTGTTGGGTTGTATGGGTTAGTGTGATTTGTAGATTATTGTTGGTTTCGATGTTTATACGAGAATGTCTATGTATATATGTTATCTAGGCTGGCCAAGAATTAGGGATGGGGAGTATTAACAAAAGGGTTTCGTGTTAAAACAACTTTGTGATCATTATACAATAATGGAATTTGAAATATCGTATTTTTTATTTTTTTAAATGGTAAAAATGGTGTCATGATATTTCATCTTGCCTTCTTGTGTGCAGTTATGTATGGTGGGGCAACGCTTTGTCGTTAAACTTTGAATTGCTGATGATACTGATTTGTTACCTATTTTCTATTATGTTATATATTAGTTAATTACTTCATATGATTAATGGCTTTTGAAGTGTTTGTTGATGATTTCATAGCGTATGTAAGTTGGAGCATTAAAAATCAAGTATATATGATTAATAATATGAAATATAATTGTGTAGAAAATGGTGAAGCTAACAAGAATTGTTGGACAGCTCAAATTGCACTTGTAACTATTACACTTGATTTAGTAACAATATTATTTGTAGGGATCGACTCATCATAGAATGAAACCATCAATTCTATCAAATGTCATGAGTGATATCATATGTCAGATAATAAAACAAGTTAATAATTTCAAATATTAATTTTATATAAAAAGAAACGTAAATACTTATACACGAAAAATCTACGTGGTGACTTCATTGCTAATAGTCTTTACGAGTCTTAAACTAAAAAAAAAAACCAATATTTGGAGTTGGACATTATTGTTATATTATAGGTGCCTTTGTATCCATTCACCTTTCTAAATCTTGAAATTCATGGCGGTGCCAATTAAATTTAGGTATGTATTTATTGGAGAGAATGATGCATGTAACCATTTCACTAAAATCAGATATACTACTACCGTACCCATAATAAATGTTTTTTATTAATACCTTAAAGAAGGTGTAAAATTTTAATATATTAAATAAGAATGAACTATTAGATGATGACCCATACAATATTTGGTATTTCAGGACGGAATCCTACTAACGAACCTTAAAAGTCTCTAAAACCATAACTTATGTCATAAATCAACAAACTAGGAACCCTACATTTTCTTGCTTATACGCATCACCTAAAGCCCATGTTTACTAGCTATGACAATAATAGAAATTGTGCTAGGACTTGTAGTATTGTATACCTAACTGAGTAATACGACAATTTAAATCGGAATCAAATTTAATATAATAAAATACAATACTTCACTAATTATTGTTGCATCATCAAATGTGATGTTTCGATGAGCATGCTGCAACTGCAATTTCTTCAAAGAAAGAAAGAAATAAACGTCTTCTTGATCTTAGAGTTATTATTTATTAACATTTAGCCATTAACATTTAGCCATCAAAGTCAAGGAATTAATTGCATGTTCATAAGTCATAAATTTAGTATGGGCAACAACAACAGCCCATAGCACAAAATAAAGTAAAGACAAAAATCAAAAGATTACAACACATCACAGTGTAATAACATCAGTTGAATCCATCCTCACCCTCACTAACATCTCCAAACATCTCAGCAATCTTCGTCGCCAGCTTGGCAGCCATCTCCCGCCTCTGAAAATCGGGCATCAGCCTCAGCTCAGTACGAACGTTCCCAATCTCAGACATCAATTTCTCCAAATCCTCAAAATCGTAAGCCTTGTGTTGTTCGTCTGAGGAATCTGAAATCTCCTTACTTTCTTGGATATTTTCACCGTTAGATTTCTTCCCCTGCTGGGAAGAAGTTGACGTCGATGGTTGATTCTGTTCTTCGACAACTAGAGCGGGCCCCATTTCCCTGTCCACGTTATCGATTTCCCTTTCAGATTGAATCCCATTTGAAGAATTGTCGTTTGGATCGTTCGCTGACATATATCTGACGTCATCCCATGGCTCGGGCGAGCCCGATGATAGGATTTCATACTCGGGTTCGTAATCAGATTCTTCCTCTGATAACTCTGTGGCCAGAAAGCATATATAAGATGATTCGATTCATTTACTGATGAATGTAGAGAAATACATTGATTGGCAGTGTTAATAATGACTAATTTTATGACATAAACCACCTTCTCGTTCGGGCAGAGAAGGGTCATTTATCTTATCGCCAGATTTCAATAACATTCCCGGCCACATATGTGCAGACAGGGCACCAAAAAGCCTTTCAACGCCCTGTGAATCACCGTCTACAGATAGGCCTGTAAGGAGAGTTTATGAATGTCAGAAAAGTTTAACTGCAGCCAATGTGCGTTACGAATCTTACATTGGTCGAAATGGGGATTTGATGCGCAAGCTTCGACGTATTCGATGTTATGATCAAGGCACCATTCGAAGAAGGATCTCTTAGCATCATCCCATGAAGAATCTTCCTCTCCCAGTAAAGTGGTTCCTTCAGAATCGGATATCCCATAGTCTAGGAAATTTGTGTAAGAATTGGAGGAGGACTCAGATGTTTTCAGCAATCGCCTCTTGTAGTCGACATGGGCTGGATGACCATGGAGAAGATCGACCTTATTGCCAATGCACATTAGGACATCGAATCTTCGAATGTCATTGCGCGACACCCATTCTTTAAGAGCATCAAACGATGTGAGCTGAAAATATAACAACAAAAATAATGTTACATGATATTTGAATACCAATCATGCTCCTTCCAATTAGAAGGATTGGATTAACACAAAATGAGAGGGAGGGAGGGAGGGAGGAGAGAGAGAGAGAGAGAGAGAGAGAGAGAGAGAGAGAGAGAGAGAGAGAGAGAGAGAGAGAGAGAGAGAGAGAGAGAGAGAGAGAGAGAGAGAGAGAGAGAGAGAGAGAGAGAGAGAGAGAGAGAGAGAGGGAGGGAGGTGTTTGTTACATCAGAGGCATCAAACACCATCACAAGGGCAGCTACTAGGCCAACGACGGGGAAGCTAGTGATTTTGAAGTCATCGGAGAGATGAATCATCCATACGGCAACATCTGCTGTGTAATATTTTGTGTCGATCTTCCATCTAATACGAAGAAAATCCAAGTTCAAGTAAAGACATACGGGTGTATTTCAGAATATACGACTTGTATGCTCGTTCTGTACCCGTGCATAGAAAGCCCAGCTGATTGATCAGAATCCTCGTCAAATTCCACCTTAAGCAATCCTATATCCAAAACCATGGGCATTCTAAGTTATTCACAATCATATTTAAAAAAAAAAAAAAACTGAAAACAGAAATCACCGCCCGAAGTCTCAAAACTGATCAGAAGCGCTTCATTGCAGCAAAACCTCGGCAATCAATCAATCGAAACCACAGTATACACTCCAACCACAACAATACAAACACAACAGACACAGTAATTAGACCAACTACATAGATATCACAAATGAATCGGGAAAATCAAGATCTTTCGGGATTTAGAGGGGGGCTTACGTGAAATTAGGGTTCTTTTCCCGACGTTTTGAGGACCGATAATCAGATTGCGGGTCTATTCTCAATCCCTTCGCCATCTTCCATCTTGGGACTGCTGATCTTTCTCGTCAGTAGAATTTGAGCTCAGATTTACCAACTTGGATCAATTTCGAAACTTTCCTTCAATAGGATTTAAGCATGTTGTTAATCAAATAGTTAGATACAATGTTTCCTTTCTCAAGTATAATAACGACCGTAACATTGAAAGCCCGTCGAGAAAATTGGCCCTCTAAAGGCCCATATCCCTATGGCCCATATTATCACTCATTTCATGCTTTTCATTTATCATCATATAAAAATCTTTTTTTATATTGCTTGATTGAATTGATATTTATTTGCTGTCGTGCCATTCAGTATTCTCTTCATTTTCTGATGCATGTTCTATGTATATGTGAAGAATTTTAGCGGATGATTCAAATCGCGTTCTACTCATCTGTACCTTTATATAATTGGTCTACGCTGAATATAAACTGTCAAATTTGGTCTGTCAACTTATTTACAATATAGTCGTTCTATTGGTAATTTAATTAATTGAATATTTTTCAAAACTTCTAATTTTTCTATTTATTGTACTTATACGCTTATATTATTTTTCTACTTTTATATTCAAAAATTATATTTCATCTTAAACACTAAAATTAATAATCTCAAAATTATAAATAATATTAAATAAAATTATATTTTAAGCACACGCATAGAGTTTGCGCAGATGTATTAGTCCGTTATAATTGTTCACAGCTTACATGAGCTGTTTTTTCGTGCTGTGAATTGTGATTAATAGAAAAATATATAGAAACAATTACACGAAAACATCGCTAACGTGACGAAGGAATGATGTCCATGTTAGGCGTGTTCGGATAATACGAGCAATAACAACGGCGAATAACCAACGACGAAAACGAAATAACACGGCGACTTTTAACGTGGAAAACCCAAAATGGGAAAAAACCACGGGATCGCTCTCCCGATCCAAGGAAACGTCCACTATAACCCAAGTTCGACGGGTACAATGGACAACACCTCTCGAGAACGTCTCGAGGTAATAACAGCCCAACAACGCACCGAAAAATACTACGCCGACAAGAGATCACGCTACGTCGAGTTACAAACTCGGTACACCAACAAACGTCGAGCTACAAGCTCGGATATACGAAGAAAGGGTTCAAGCCGATTACCACCAAACTGTGACGAACCGACCAATCTAACCCGGTAGATGTATAGATCACGTCGAGGTGAGTCTCCTCCCGAAGTTTGGACGAAATCGGGGTAACGGATCGTCCGGATCGGATTTTCTTCTCCCTTTTCTTTTTCCTTCTTTCTCCTCTTTTCTCTCTTCTCCTTCGCGTCTGTTCGTGTGTGTGTGTTGTGTGTGTTCTGTTTTTTTTTTTTTACATAATAATAATACATAGTAATGGGCCAGCCCTAATATGGGCCGGACCCTAATAAACTCCCCCTCCGGCTCATACTGTGGGCTCAAGCAAGCCCGCTTTCCGCCGACAAGTCTTGAGCTTCTCCTTCGGCAAAATCTTCGTCAACATATCTGATCCGTTCTCGCTCGTATGTACCTTCGCCAAATACAACTGCTTCGACTCGAGCACATCTCGAACCAATGGTATCTGACGTCGATATGCTTGGATCTCGAATGGAATGACGAGTTCTTGGAGAGGTGGATAGCACTCTGACTATCGCTGTAGACTACATACTTGTCCTGTCGTAGACCAAGTTCTTCGAGAAACTTCTTCATCCACAAAGCTTCCTTGCAACCTCCGTGATTGCAATGTACTCAGCTTCTGTGGTGGATAGCGCAACGCACTTCTGCAGCTTCGATTGCCACGACACAGCTCCCCCTCTGAGATATCTCAATATCCACTTTACGGCTTCCCAGTGCTCTTTTCCCGGATTAGAGAGAAAACGGCTAACGACACCAACGGCATGAGCAATATCGGGTCGAGTACAAACCATGGCATACATCAAACTACCGACCGCAGACTGGTAAGGAACTCTGCTCATATCGGCCTTTTCTTCCTCACTTTTCGGGCATTTCTCAGATGACAACTTGAAATGACCTGCAAGTGGAGAACAAACCGCCTTGGCTTTACTCATGTGAAATCTCTCGAGAACTTTCTCAATGTAGTCTTCTTGAGATAACCATAGCTTCCGATTTGTCCTGTCACGAGAAATCTTCATGCCGAGAATTTTCTTCGCCGCTCCCAAGTCCTTCATCGCAAAAGACTTGCTCAATTCTCTCTTCAACGCCGCAATCTTGCTAGTATCATGGCCTATAATCAACATGTCGTCAACGTACAAGAGAAGAATAATAAAGTCGTCATTGGAGTACCTCTTGACGAATACACAATGATCCGAAGAGGTTCTGGTGTACCCGTGACTGGTCATAAAGGAGTCAAACTTCTTGTACCATTGACGTGGAGCTTGTTTCAAGCCGTACAGACTTTTCTTCAACTTGCAAACAAGCTGCTCTTTTCCCTTGACTTTGAATCCCTCGGGCTGCTCCATGTAAATGTCTTCTTCAAGGTCACCATGAAGAAATGCAGTCTTCACGTCAAGTTGCTCAATCTCCAAGTTCAAGCGCGCCGCCAAACCAAGAGCAACTCGGATCGAGGACATCTTCACCACCGGTGAGAATATATCATCAAAGTCAATCCCTTTCTTCTGACCGAAACCTTTCACGACCAACCGAGCTTTGTACCGTGGTCGAGAACTATTTTCTTCATTTTCAGTCGATAAAACCCATCGATTCTTCAGAGCTTTCTTTCCTCGGGTAGCTCTACCAAATCGTAAGTGTGATTATCATAGAGGGATCGCATCTCTTCCATCATAGCTTTCATCCACTCATTCTTGTCGTCAACAGAAATTGCGTCTTGGTAATCCTCAGGTTCGCCCGCATCTGTTAGCATCACATACTCATCTGAAGGATACCTCGTGGATGAACGATGCTCCCTAGCAGATCTTCTCAACTGAGGTTCAACCGAAGGCTCTTCGACAGCTTCATCAATAGGTTCCGCTGGCTCAACATCAACATCGCCTATAGGATTTTCATCGTTGTCGACACCGCTAGATTCTGGAACGTCTCCCCCTTGATCAGGATATGCTACACGTACAGGAGGTGGATCTAAATTAGGTAGATCACCGCTGGACTTCTTAGCCGACTTCTCTGACTGAATGTCTCGTATGCACTGATCTTCAACAAAACAGCATCGCGGCTTCTGATAAGTTTCTTCTGCACGGGGTCGTAAAATCTGTAACCAAACTCATCAAGGCCATAACCGATGAACACACATGGTCTGGTCTTCACATCAAGCTTCGATCGCTCGTCTTTCGGGATGTGAAACAAAGGCCTTGCACCAAAACTCGCGCAGGTGACCATACGAGACTTCCTTTCCGACCAAATCTTGTCTGTACCTCAAATCTCAAAGGAACACAAGGTGTGAGATTTAAGACATGAACAACGGTATTTAACGCCTCACCACAGAAAGAATTCGGCAGCTGTGACTGCGATAGCAAACATCTCACTCTCTCGATCAGTGTTCTGTTCATCCTCTCAGCTAGGCCATTTAACTGAGGTGTCTTTGGAGTCGTCTTTGATGTCGAATACCGTATTTCTTGCAATACTCATCAAAAGGACCACAATATTCCCCTCGTTGTCCGTCCGAATACACTTGAGCTTTTTGTGGTCTGTCTCTCCACCAAAGCGTGAAACTGCTTGAAAACATCTAGCACTTGGTCCTTGGACTTCAGCGTATAAGCCCAGGTCTTCCTCGAATGTCATCTATAAAAGTAACAAAATACACAGCACCACCAAAGTGTTCTTGTTTTCATAGGACCACAAAACCTCGGAGTGAATTAGATCGAGTATACTGATTTCGCGAGTGAGTGATGTTCTTGAACGCGACTGGGTCTGCTTTCCAGCAAAGCAATGATCACATCTTCGTAACGAAGGATTTCACGGCCAGATAGAAGATTCTTCTTGCTAGTATCATCAGTCCCTTTCGCTCATGTGGCTGAGTCGATTATGCCAAAGCTCCGTCGCGCCACCATCGTCGATGCATTCACGTGAATCGCAATCTTCGCTTGCGTCACATATAGCTGAGATGACGTCTTCTCTCCTTTCGCCACGATTAAGGAGCTTTAGTAAGCTTCCATTT
>JAPQWV010002275.1:0-60000 GCA_027422505.1 Craterostigma plantagineum | reverse complement strand
ATCTATGCATGCTTCTTGAATTTTCTGAAATGCCTGTTATTTAGACAGATTCGAGGTTTTTGATGAAACAGATAGCGTAAATCGTTGGAAAATTTCCATCTGTGATGTAAATTGAATTTCGATGAAACTGGGTATTTTGAAGCTGTCGAAGAACTTTGTTGATCGCAAATAGACTTAATTGGATTGAGAACCTATTTGTGTCGATTTAGTTTTCAATCGCAAAATTTTGACTTAGTCATCACGATAAAAGATTTTAACCGTTACATTTACCATCGAGAAATCCAATTATAATTTTCAGCGAGCAAAAAACTTATGCACTGACCAGACAATTTAAGATGCAAATTTTATCGAGCGTAAAACTTACTATCGCAAAATAGAATTTTCGATTTAATTTCAATTTGGTCGCAAAAATTTTAAAAGTGAAAAATTAATTTTTCAACACTTAATTTTTCGATCATAAAACTTCTCAACGGAGTGACTTAGTCTTTCGTTGACCAATTTCTCGATCAAAAAATATTGAAGCGACAATTTTTACTTAGGATCGAAAATCACATTTCGCTCGACAAATTTCAAAATAAAATTTTATTCAATTGAGGAAAATTTCTCGATAGTAAATTTACTTGAGAAATAATTTCTCGATCGTAAATTTAAACGGAATTTTTCTCGATCGTAAAATTGATCGACTACAGTCTAGATTTCAACTTCAACACTTAGAAAATTTTTCTCTAAGTCTTTTACTCTGTAGCGAAAATCGCAAATAAAATTTCTCGATTGAAAAAATTTACACGAAAACGTTTCATTTGAAATCAGTGTATAGGAAATCAAATTGCAATTCAATTTTATCGACCGAAAATTTTCTCGGCATGAACAGTGACTTACTGATTCAACACTTAGCGAAATTTCGAACGATTTTTCACGAGACAAATATTTTATTCGAAATTACAATAATGCCATCACGATTTTTGAAATTGAACGTACACTATGCATTTCATATGATTTCAATTCAAAATTCATCAAACATGCTATTATTTGCTATATTACTATAGTTTGATGACATTTATTCATATTTCGACTGAATATAAAATTGAACTAATAAACTTTTATCTTATATTTAAGATGGATCGCTACCCAAGATACAACCACATTTACGATCACAATCTGTACTTGAAGGTTCATGATACGAACTTTCAGCTCGATCTGGACACATTTCGGTGCCCGGACGAGATCATCGTATCCATCCTCAGAGGCCACCCCATCTGGCATGCGTTAACTGTCACCGCATCGGTGCCGATGGTCAATCTCCAGCAGTTCTGGGGATGCATACAAGGAATAGTAGCAGATGGGACATTCTCCTTCATGACCCGACTCGGGACGCGGCATATTCACTTGAGCAAGAGCCAGTTCGGCATGATACTGAACTTGCCTCACAACGATAACTACGACCCGCTCCCGACGGACGCAGAGATGATTCAGGACTTTCTGCACATGGGATACCAACCGCGGCTCACAAGATTGGTCCAGGTCCAGAGCAGCGGAATCCCACACCCTTGGAAGACACTATTCGGAATAGTGAATAAGTGTCTGTCGCCCAAGCACGCAGGATTCGATAAGGGCAACAACAATATTTTGAAGATCTTCCACGGGATCGCCTTCTCAAGAAACTATGACTACTCACAGCTGATCTGGAACGACCTCGCGGACCAGATTCGGCTAAAGGAGAATCGAAGGTCGAAGAACGTGCCCTATGCTCGATGGTTCAGTGTAATCATCAGGGAGTTCATGGAGCTACATGCAGAGAACATCCCTCGGCTGCCTCCTGGTGGAAACTACCAGCCGCCAAGGCTTAAGTTTTTCCACAACCCACGGCTCACGGACCTGGACCAACCGTCGATGCCGATTCCACTCAACTACTCAGGCTCGTCGACCCCGTGGGAGCTGAGTATCAGAGATTCTGTCGGGAACACAACTTAACAGAGCAGATGATTAGAGGGCCCCCGGCAGATGTACATGTGAGCCCTCCCCAACCACAACAACAGCTAAGCCCTGAGGACGCGATGATTGATGATGTCGCTCAGGAGCTTGCTCAGGAGCCACCATTGGTCGAAGAGCCAATGCCCGACGTCGAAGATACTTAGATAGACGTCGTAGCTACAGAGATGGAACTCGAGGCTCCTGCACTCGAACTGCAAGTGGAAGTGCCATTACATGTTGGCGTGCTCGAAGATACTTTTGAGGAAGTTCTTCAACAAGAGGCACAGCCCGAAACGGAAATGGGGCAAAGCTCTCTTCCACCGGTGACGGATCAGGCACTGGAGGACGTCTATCGTGACCTCACTCCTCACACGGCCACCCGTCTAACACAGAGTCTGACGAGGAAATCAGTCTGATCAGGAGGACTCCCAGAAGACTGAGCATTCAACTGGAGTCTCTCTTTCCGGCCGTCACCGTCGCACCAGATACTCCGCTGCCCACAACGACAAGTGTTGCTGGCACTTCATCGCTCAATCTTGAGCCGCAACCAACTCCTGTAGTATCTGGTTCGCAGGCGCAACCCGAGCCTGCAACAACACCCATAGAGACGAATCCTCAGGATTCGACTCCAGGATTGGGTGGAAGTCTCATGCAGTCACAACCTCAAGTGACTGTGAGCCAACCCACAGAGTCGGTGTCTACTCACGGGTTGATAACAGGCGACGTCAGTCGTCCTGGTCCATCCATGGAGGCGTCCACTCCCTTCGTGACGAACGAACAATTCAGGTCGCTCTCTCTGCCGCTGTACAGTCAATGGAAGAAATGATCACAGAGAGAATACTCCAAGCACTCGAGGCATCCCGAAGAGATACCGGGAAAGCACCTGCCTCTGAAGGCCCGTCGTCACGAACCAACCCCACACCTCCACAACCCACACCCACCGACCCTCTAGCCACTTCCTCCATCCTCATCAATCCATACACAATCCCAATCACCGAGCTCCACGACATACTCCTCGCCCGTTTGATAGGCCTGTCCATCCGATCGCCTCAAGAAGAATCCCTCTATCGGCGATTGGTGGATCATCCTGAGCCACCGACCGACACTGCCGCGGTCAAAGCTCCCACTCACGGCGCAGACATGATGATCCTGACGATCAGGACCCTCATGAGGGGGAGAAGAGGCCAAGGACATTTACAAGTGGCCAAGGACAAGGCTCGGGCGCTACACAAATAAGCGCTGGAGCATGTGAAACCCAAACAACCCAAACACAAACCCAAACAACCCAAACACAAACCCACCATACCCAAACACAAACCACCCACCAAACATAAACCACCCAAACCGCCCACACCACGCACCACATCGCCCACATCGACCCACCAACCTTTCACCTCAGGACGCCTCCGTCCACCCCACTGATCTACTCAAGCCCCTTGCTTCCTGAAGAAGAAGCAAGTGCTGCGATGCTTGTAGCTCTCGCAGCTACCCAAGCCACTCCCTCTGTCGCTCCAAACCAACCGGGACCCTCTGTACATGGCGTCAATCCACACGAGGCCCTAGACAAGTACATCTTTGAAGGCCAGTGGATGACCCATTCCATGCCCGAGGAGCATCAAAGACAACGGCTTCACGATGTTCGGCGCTTTCTACAACAAGCATCCATAGATCTTGTAATCATAGAAGACGACGAGCTTCAGGAAGCTGAAGACTACGAGCGAGTTATCCCAAGGCTACCAGAGTTAATAGCTCAACAGGCGGTTCCCTCTCCAAGGCTAACGCCAGGGACCGTCCGGATCGACACGCAATGGGAAAACATTCAAATTGAAATTCCCTTCCTCGAAGAAGTTCGTGAGAATATTTGGAGGTCTCCGGACAGAGTGAAGAAGCCGAACGAGTTCGAGCTCAGAGGGATCTCTCATTGGGACCAGCAGAAGAGGATGACCTACCTCTGGATGCTGACCAAATTAGGACCTGACGTTAGGCTGGGGATGACTAAGACACAAGCTAAGAGCCATTATAAGAGTCTCTCCCCAATAAGCCAACTACTCAGCGTCTACTGTGCCAAAGGAGGACTTCCAACACCTCACTACATCATCGAACGAGTGGACAGGACCCGAGAGGAACTGAGTGAGAGCGACCTGCCGTACCTTCCCGCCGATGAAGTGTACCGACTTTATCAGCTATACGCGGAGAAGTACAAAGGTCCTCAGGGCTTCATCAAGACAGAAGGCCTCGAAGGGCTCTACCGGTTCATGTTGTGACAGGTCAAGTACTATGCCGCACACGACCTTCAGATGGCTCTGGAGAGCAATATGAAGAAGGTCAACATGACCGCTCCACTCAACAAAGGACCTGAGATCGAAGGGCTTCCCAACAATCACGTGCACATCAGCTCAGTCCTAGGCATCACCTACCACAATCCAATAGCAAAGAAGAATATGTTGATGCTGAAGACTGAGAGTCATAAGTTTTGCGATGGGACGCTCAAGGTCGTCAGGAAAAACATCGAGCAGATGTTGGAAGAAATCAACAAAGACACTATGCTGAGGATCCACAGGTTCGTGAGAGAACAGCCGCTCCTAATGGAATTGCTTGAAGATATCGAAGAGCGACTGGAGCTTAGGATCACTCTGAGGAACTACGAGCATGCGCTGGGCTTGCGCAGATCATATTACGCCCGACAAGGACAAACGGTGTGGAGACGCAATCAAGCACAAAGGGGGAGATTGTAGAATACTATTTGTAATTGTGCTTGATTTCATTAGTTGTCCTTGGAATTAGGGGCGTTTTGTATACCAAGTTTGTTTGGTATAAATACTTGTAAATCAATTGAGCTGAATAGAGAAAGTTTTGAGAATTGATCCGAAAGGCTTGCAATTCGATTTCTAGAGAGAGAAACAACAGTAACTTTCTCACTCTACTCGAATTCTCTCTCTTGTTCTTCATTTGAGTTTTTCGATCGAATTCAATTGCTTATCTAAACGATCGAATTACTATGAATTCTATCCTAGGATCGTAGAGTTGTTACGTAGGACCTAACACTAAAACTTGTAAATGCAGTAAAACTTCTTTAACTAATAACGTCGCGACCATTAAATTTTATTAATTTATTAACTTAAAGTTTTATTGATACCTAATATTTATAAAGGAAAATTTCAAAACATTATTATATTATTATCATGTCGAATTTGATAATTTTTACGAAGGCCCAAGTCGGAACAGGCGATTTTATTGTTTTAGAGAGTTTATTAATTATAGAGGTTTTATTGTAGCTTTATCTGATGCAATACATCAGCAGATAAGGCCGGTTTGACATCGGACCCAGAACCAATTCGGTAAAAATGTAATCGGATTGATTTGGAAGATTTATAGATTCTGAATCTGGAACCGAACGATAAAACTGACCCGCAACCGTCAACGACTATATAAAGGCTTTTTTCAATTTCCTCTGTCGTCTTGGTCCAATGTAATGTTTTCTTAGTCCCTATAAAGAAACTAGGGAGATCAACACTTAAATATCCTTTAGTATTAAATTTTTTCGTATCAGTACCTTGTCAGACTTATCTTAAAAGGAAGTACCCATAAAACAATTTTTATAGTACCCATAAAACAATTTTTATAGTGAAGTACAAATTTCATTGAAGACATTTTTACCCTTACTTTTACTTATTATATTATTATTCCATTTCACATTGCTCATGAAATTACTTTCTCTCCAATGCATTAAAGCATGCTTTCCCTCTATTTCAAATCTTTCTCCCACATAAGCTTTCCTCAATGGTCGTTATCTGGAGAAGAGTCAAAAGGTTCTTCTTGGTCCGAAGCTCTCCTTTCTCGTTCGGGTAAATCGAGCTTTCAGATTTTTAAAATTTTTGCTATCGATCTTGGTATCTCGGCCACCATTTTGGTTGTGTTGGACCCATTTAGTTAAGAAAAGCACATGGGTTTCCCTGCGAAACAATTTTTCGCTTAAGATAAGTGTGTTACATGATGCAAAAAATCGTTTTTATTGGGTCTCGCTGGTAAACTTTGTTTTCCTGGCATTATACACTGCTAAACTTAATTACGAGCCAAATTCTATCATATTTAAATGTGAGATTTCTGTTTTAGGTAGTAATGAGGCTAACTCGATGAAAATCCCAATTTGTATATTAATAATGCAGTAGCAATTTTATGTGTATTGTGTACCATTGGATATGTTGTTGTAGTACTTAATCCGTTAGTATGTAAGACCTTTATAAAAAGATGGTTAAAAGTATTTTTGTATAGGATTCCACATCGGTAAAGCTAATTAGATGTCGAATATTAGCATATTTTTAGTGTGGGAGATTTCTTTTGGTAGTAATTGAGGTTAATTTGTCGAAACCTCTAATTTTTTTATGAATGTCATGCTAATACCATTTTTAATCAGATTCTGCACCATTGGGCGTGGCTTTGTAGTACTTAATATTTCAAAAGGTAGTACCTTTAGCGAGAAAGATCTTTTTTGGTAGTTAGGGAGGTTAATTCTAATTTTTGGGTGAATATTATGCAATACCGGTTTAGTTATATTGTGTATCGCTAAACGTGTTGGTATAGTATTTTATTTGTCATTAAGTTGGCGTACCATTTCTCACATGAAATATCTTTTTGACATTTTTATTATATTTGACGAGTTTCAATTGAGCAGCTCCATTTGGTTGGACTATTATTCTCTGTTATTTGTGCCTATAAAGAGAGTAGAGAGAAACTTTATAATCTACGAATTGATCAATAAAGAGAATAATTATCTCTTGTGAACGTATGATTAATATTAAGCTCGAACCACGCAAACTTATTGTGTACGTGCGTTGACTTATCGTCTTGTCGAAATTATGGAATCGATCAAAATCCCCAACATTCAATTTATTAAATGGTTCATCAGAGTCCCTAACGATGAAGATTAATTGGGGAGCAATAATTATCGTTGCTAAGAACAAATCGAAACGTTGCACTGGCTGTTGTACGATTTAATAGTGAAGTGTAAAATATGCCGGGGGGGGGGGGGGGTGAATTAGGCTATAAAAAATTGACTTGTTTTTCTTTGAAAAATACTTTTCTTTGAGAAGATATTTGCAGAGTATGTAATTTCCCATAAATCAGTACGAGAACCAAAGTTATCTCCCTAACCCTGTTTCAAAATATCACGTTAGTTTCAGAATGATTCTACGATATCACCTCGATATTAGCGCGCGTTCCGAGTTTGTCTCACAGAAAAAATAAATAGCAGAAAGTAAAGTGAGACGAGATTTTTATACAGGTTATATCCCCAAATGGGGTTTAATCCTGTCCTAGGGGTGTGATCTCCCCAAGAGTTCCAATCAATCACTAAGTGTTACCGGTTACACTATGATTGACCCGTATACAACCGAAGCACTATGGACACTAGACCTCGTTCTAGGATGACGCACGCCAAGTTTCGATCCACGTAGTTTACCCAGGAAACCTATTCCCCGACTAGATGCAGCTTGCTACCGAAGGGCCACCGAATCCACAAAATTCGTCCCTCCACGTGCGTAAGACTCCACTCGTGCTCCTTTGTGCGCTCACACGTCCGAAGACTAAGGTTTTTAGGATTTGGAGTTTGTAAGGATCGCTCAAACGGTACAGATTCGCAAATGAAAGCTCAATCACAAACTACGAATGAATCGCAAAGTAAAGCTCAAATCGTCTAAGGAATTCGATAGCTTGTGTGTTCGTTGTGTACCCTTCAAAGTGAGGTGTCTATCTTCTATATAGACCCACGTATAGCTTCTACACTTCACAAGGTAAGTTAAGCACAGAATATGCAAGATAAAGCTCAATAATCAAGTGCATTAACTCAAACAATCATGCTAAGAATAAACCAATTAAGCTCAACGGTCATGCATGATCACTTACCATAAATACCACAGATTTATTTTCATTCCAGTTTAATTCCATCCGTCAGTCAGCATATTCCATATATATTCCATTATCAACGGTAAATTCAATCAACTGATTTCTTTTCCAAAATATGATAGCCAATTCGCACAGAGAAAGATTTGGTCTACTGAGTATAATGCAAAGCATACTTTCCATGTATAGTGATCTCATCCGATTTCAGTACATTCCATAAATAGACTGAATCAGCATCTTACCACATATAAGCCCAATCAATTAATCACTTTCCATAATATGAATCCTAAGTCGCACAAGGAAAGCAGGATCATGATTCACTGATTTAAGAGTCACTTAATATCGCACTCAACGGATATCTCATTGATATTCTTTCCTAAAATAGATCAATCATATGTAAGCACTTAATCAGAATATCCTTTCCATATATACAACATAGTCATTCATATCCAGGTGATCACATTGATATTCTTTCCTAAAATAACTCAATCACGTTTTCAGCTCAATCAGAATATCTTATATATAGCATGCAGTCGTTCATAGGTGATCACTTCTTTCCTAAAACAACTTAATCTTGCAGACAGTTCGCATTTCACTCAGCATAATATATTTTCCATATATAGCACGCAATGAGATTCCATTCATACGAAAACGTTCATAACCAGGTGATCACATAAATATTCCAGCTAAGCACAAGATCACACAAATTCGATTCTCTTAACACTTTAATCACATTTAAGCGCTTAATCGAACATTTTCACATACTTAAATATCACATAACATGCATATCGAGTTTTCTAATTTGTACCCCCCAATTTACATAATTACTTGGAATAATCAAAACTCTCATAACCGTTTGGACCAGAAAGGTCTACAATCTCGCCCTTTTTTATGATGACAAGTAATTAATGCATATCTTAAGCATGTGAGTACACTCGATATGAAGCCATTTACGCACGTAGCATGTTTAAGTATCACAGCATGCGACATATGATCAGAGCAAATAAATTTATCAAATTTCATAGCATGCTCCCCCTGTCTAATTGCTAATATTCCTATGTAAAGGACAGAAGCAAAAATTTAGCAATTACCAGATCATATCACATGGAATGTCACAAGTTACCACGGAATGTCGCAAGTTATCATGGAATGTCTCAAGCTATTACATCACATCAGTTTGCTCCCCCTGCCTATGTGGGGAATTTCTTAATCCTTAACAAATCATCAGCTAAAGCACAAAGGATTAAGACATAAGCATATAAAAGCAAGCCGATAGTATTAATCGCATTCCCAGAAAAGTAAGGGCCACAAAAACGAACGAACCAACACCAAAGCAAAACACCCAAAACACGGCATTAATTGCCCAAAAAATTCTCCCCCTTCAGCATAAAAAAGGAGGGACCCAAAACACCACCAACTTACCAAAAACCTGCAACCAACCTGTGATGACCCTCGTTTTCTAAGTAAGGTTAGTGGCGGATTTTTGCAACGTATGTCGCGGAAGACCCGTCTAAAAAACTTTTTCTTAAATATAATATAATATAATAAAATATTATTGTACATAGTAGTATCTGTACAACGGGCGTAGCCCCAAAACTGTCAAAAGAACAAAAAACCCTATTATCGCTCCACAAGGTCTTCATCCATGTACCGCACTGCCCTCAAAAGTCCGTCGAGCACCGCCACCAGCCGCCTCAGTCTTGACGCGCATCGGCGTCAGACTCAGTACCTACAACACGTAAACACTGAGCGATTTGCCCAGTAGGTGAATAGAAATGCATGTATGCACGTGAACGCTCATTGCCGGTCCCAATATCTCACATGCAATGTTCACTATTTCTTTTCCCACAATCCTATCTCAAATCACACAACACAGGGCCCTAGGTCAGACTCGACACCTCGCGCGCCTATAACATAACGGAAGCTTACACTAGCAGCGTTTTGACGTTCACGCAACTGCCCTGCTAGGTCGCTCTTCCGTAAGAGGTAGCCTACGCCGACAGAGTTTTGACGATCACGCAACTGCCCTGTCAGGTCGCTCCCTCCGCTGAAAATATAATCACGACGGTTTTGCACCTCGGGACGTTCACGCCCGAGTAGACAGATCGATCACGCCTGTCTGGCGTCAGGTATCATACAAGTACCAACCTCGACTCCTCAACGAGTCAACAACAAAAATCACAAACATCTCATTCTACCCCGCTCGACAAAATCTCAAATCAACCGTCTCAATACGGTGTAAATATCTCACCCTGTGATATGATATGCATATGACATGCATAAAAACGTGATAACATATGAATTCGTGATTTCACATGAAATATACGTAAAGCACATAAATCACGTAAATCATTGAAGCACATAAAAACACGTAATTAAAATAAGTGTTTACGCATTGTAGATGAATAATTCACATACCTGTCCTCCTGGGATAATCGGTCCAGAAATCTGGTAATTTTCCTAACATGTCGAACCTCTGAACATGTAGATATTATCACATCAGTATTTCTGGCTAAGTCACGACATTCTAAAGTTTTCCGAACTTTAAATATCGAAAACCCTAAATATCCCCAAGAATTACTAAGTACCCAAAACTTTTATCCCATTTATGAAATACCGAATTTTAGCACATGATACCGAAAACTTTGTTAATAATACCAAATTCATACTACTGTCGAAAGCATACATTTGCCGAAAACTAAATGCACTCAATATCGAGACCTGTAAACCTATCCACTTAATCTTCGCAAACTTCAAAGCTTATTAATATATAAATACCCGAATCTATTTCTCTATAACATGCGACTCATCGAAAACTTTGTCGCTCACATCGCAAGCTTTGGTGCAAAGGTGATATGTGAAAACTATAATGGACATAACATGCCAAAAATTGATAAAGAGACTATAACGAAAACTTTGGGGAAATTAATGTAATTAATGTTAAGAAAACTTTTCACTGCTGCTTTACGCATCAAAATTTTAAGTATAATAATGATGTGATGTGCCGAAAACCTATACTACTAATTTCTATCTTAAGACCGAAGGCTAATCGTATATCTAATGCCCAAAAAACGTATTGACAGCAAATCTTTAAGTATTCCCATAATTTTTCTAATATCGATAACTCCCCAACAAACATCACTTAATGTCGAGAACTCAAGAATTCAAGAAACTTAGATTTGTTACTGATGTGGGGCTATCCCAATCAAAGAAATTTATATGTGGGGGAAGGGAAATTTATATAGCCGGAGAATCAATTATCTTAAGGTTGTAAGGGCGTGCGTAAGGTGCTTATTTATAATGAAACTGACAGGGACGTAAGAAAGAAGTGTTTTGGACGTTGGGATGTATTTGGGACGTTGGGACGCGTTTGGGACCTTAGGACGTGTTTGGGGACGTTGGGGACCTGTTTGAGACGTATTTGGGACGTTGGGGAACTATCCGGGACGTATCGGAAGTGTTAGGACGTAATGGGACGCGTTAGGATATGTGGGGACGTCTAGGGGCGTGTTGGGACCTCGAAGATGTGTTGGGACGTGACAGAAAGTAGCAGGCGTGGATGTTTCAAGGTCCGTATAGGTCCGCGGACGGTGCGGACCGAGTTGTGATCTGGTGCAAAATGAGACTTAATAAGGACGTAAAAAGAGAGAACAAGAGATTACGTGGTTCGGATTCATTTGAATCCTACGTCCACGGACCGCACTCAACACTTTTCATTATCACTTTCGAATATACACGCTCAATCCTCTCTTTTCTCTCTCTTGAATACATGAAGGTGGAAGAACTGTAAATATTCTAAGTGTTTTTCGTTGTGAGAGTGTTAGAAGGAGAATGCCTTGTGAAAATGATGAAGTCCTCCTTTTATAGGAGCTCCCAACGGCTAGCTTGGCCTAGATCCCGGATTCCCGGAGATGGGACTTTCTGGGACAATGTGATGTGTAGTCTGGGACGTTTGTCAGGAGAAGTAGGCGGCTGGCGCAGTACTGTCAGAACAGCTTTGTCAGACGCAGTCAGACGTCCTTTCAGGCTTCAGTAGCTTCCTTATGACGCTTCGACAGGACCTCCTTAGCATATTAGGTCCCAAAACACTTCCCTAATATGGTGTTAGGTCCCTAAAGCCTGCGAAGGTCCCTAAAATCCCCATTTCCTGTTGCTATCTCCCTAAAGTCCGTCTGAGGTCCTAAAAGTCTTATTTCATGTTTTTATCTCTCTATTTTGCCAAAACTCTAGTTTATATCAAGTCTTTCTAATTATTACCTTAATCTAAATTATTTTCTTAATTTCGCCTGCCTAATTTATGTCCGTATCAACCACTCCCCTACTCTAATTTGTCTTTTGGGACAAAAGTGAGTTAGAGTAAAAATCCTAAGGCAGGCCATAAAGTAAGGGATCGTAGGTCATGCCTCCCTTACCGAAAAACCTTTATTCTTGTCTTTGGAAAGGCGCGTTTCCCTTCTCTTTTTTTTTTCTTTTTTGCCGCGGAGCTAAGCTTTTCGATCACGTGTCTCGGGCTCCTGACGCAGGTATGACGTCCTCATGGTGGGCTATGTTGACCGATGTGGAGAAGGGAACTAGCTCCCAAGTTTCTCTAACTCCCCAAGCCAGCGTACCCTCTGTAGCTCCCTTCAGGTCCCTGTGGCCAAGGTTGTTTGCTAGGAGATTCCTCCTTCTGTAGGGGAAGGATGTACCTGCGGGTCCTTCTCCTGTTTTAGGGAAGTTCAAGAAGTTCCCATCGTCACAGCCCCTTGTTACTGGTGTTAAAAGGAAAACAACTTCATCCAAAGGGTCAGAGTGAAAAGCAGAAAAAGAAGTTACGTCCTTCCCCTTGAGGCGAAGATGCTGAGCCTCTTATGGGACCTATAGGGACCTCAGTGGGCGAGCTCCCTGGTTCTGTGGACCATCTGAATCATGGATGGAGATGAGCATGGTCGGTTGGTGCTCCCAGATGATCAGAGGGCCATCTCCCGGGGGTTTATGGGAACAAGCAAAGAGCAATTGCCTTATTGTACTCTCTGGCTTGTCTTTTGGTTCCTTTTGTACGTTTTACTTCTTTTTCTCAGGTGGTGAGCCACGTAGCTTCCGAACTATTTGCAAAGTCTTCAATTCAGGACCTGAAGATAACTAACCAGACAGGGTTAGTGGAGCAGCACGAGGGAGAAATGCAGAGCTCCCTAAAGAAAGAAAGATGAAAGTGCCGCGCTTGTGAAACAACGCGAAGAGGAGCTCCGTAATGTCGAAGTGGCGAAGTCCCCTTCATATAGGAGCTCCTAGCAGCTGGCCTGGCTTACATCCCAGAATTCCCGGAGTTGGGATGTAGTCCGTCATGTCAGGGACATCAAGCAGTTTGGAGGGACCGAGCTCTGCGCTGTCAGGGATAGCCGGCGGCGACAACAGCTTCTCATTCCATTGCATGGTCGATTGCTCCTTGGAGTTCTCCCGATGCTTGTTTTGTGTGAGTGAGGTTCCTCGTCAGAGATCTTTCAATTAACCGGAGCTTGACTGATCGGCGATGGTGAAGTCGGAGCTACTTGGGACCTATAGGGACCTCAGCGGACAAGTCCCGGTGGACCAGTTGAGTCGAGGCAGCTTGACACATTGGGACGTGCATGGCACCCGACACGGACTTGGAAGGAACCTGGAGCGGACCTGAAAAGGACTTGGCACAGACCTGGACACTCTAAATGTTAAGTTATTACCTATTTCCTCGGAAAAAGTTGACTTCATGCCACCCGGAGGTCATGTAGATCGGAATCCGAAGTAGTGGCGACACAAAGTTGGTGTGGGACACGGAACGTGCGCGGCATTGAGGGAGCTGATGTCAAAGCCTTCTACTTTCGTGATTTCTTCGAAGAAGATCCTTGAGCTCCCGAGACTCATAACTTCTGGATTCCTTCTCTTTAACCTCTGTCTTTCTTGTTTTCAGACATCATAGGACCAGCAACGTTTACGGGGGCTTAACTCCCCTAGGTTCACCTGTCTCTATCGGGGGATTTTTCTCTGTGCTATGTACGCTTCATATGTTGTATCTGCCGTCTTTGGGATCTGGAAGGGACATTGCAGGGACCTGATGCCGGAGCTCCTCTTCAAGCCTTGCATTTTGAAGGAGATCCCCAAGTCCTACTGCACGTTCCTCCTAGCTCCTAGGAACTCCTACTTGTATAGACCTCTCCTTTTCCATCATGGTCATAGCCTGTAAAAAATACTATGTTATCTTTTCCTTTCGGGACATAATGGTATGGGGAGCTTAACTCCCCATGTTCGCATGTTTCCCCGGAGTTCCCTTTCTCCCGTATTTTATGTTTTTGCATCCTTTCGGGACCTGATGGATGTTCTTGGGAACATCATTATCGTGGCATGGTTATAGCGCCGCTCGCTTAGATGCATGGTTATAGCGCCAGCTCGCTTAGTAATTCGTAAGCCAAGTACGAATTCACGCCTGGGTTGCAATGACCGTCGTCATTGTCCTCAGGTGTCATTTGCGCTAGGCTCTCTATGTCCTTAGCGATTTCAGTATTTGTGTAGACACTTAGGTCTCTAAAATATGGGGATCCCCTCATTGATTTACCCTGGTTATAGCGCCAGCTTCGCTTTGGTACCATTCACGTCGCAGGCTTACTGAGAGCCTTTGATGTCCTGTACACCGCAGCCCGTCAGCGGCGGCATCTTGTACACCCTTACGGGCATCATTCACATCGCAGATAGATTATCTTTGACGTCCTGTACACCGCAGGTCCGTCGGCCTTTGGCATCAAATCACACCGCAGATATTATCTTTGGCGTCCTGTACACCGCAGGTCCGTCGACCTTTGGCATCGATTATATTATACGGTGCACCGTTTATTGTATAATAAAATATTTTATTCCGACAAGGCGGTATTTTCTTAGGGACATCATTAGTTTACCCCTGGTTATAGCGCCAGCTTCGCTTAAATGCGTAGTTATAGCGCCCGCTCGCTTACATGCGTGGTTATAGCGCCCGCTCGCTTAAATGCGTGGATATAGCGCCTGCTCGCTTAGTGCGTGGTTATAGCGCCAGCTCGCTTTTCGGGCTCTTTGTTGGAGGCCTGGGAATTTGAAGTAATGGAGCTCCTTTCTCCTCGGTAATGTGGAGGTCCATGGCTCCAGATCTCCGGAGGTCTGGACCTTCGACTGAATAAGTGTACCATCTCGGGCTCTATTGGAAGTTGGAATTCTCCTGGCCTGGAGCTCCTACTATGATAGGGATGCGAGCCTTAACTGGAGTGGCACATGTCTAGAGGAGGCGGGGGTTATCTGCATTCAGTTGGCATAGATCCCCCGGTCTCCCTCTCGACTGCCTTCAGACCTTAGTCGAGGCTATGGCCAATGAACGTCCTCGAACATCCCATTAGGGTGGGCCCTTCGATTCATCCTTCAAATGATCGTAGTTGTTAGTAGGATGCATATATTTAGTATGGTAAAAATGAGGTTTAGGGTCCCGGAGTTTCGGCTAAGAGCCTTCTTATCGTGGGATGTCTCCTGGCTAATGTCAGGATTTCCACCATGTTGTTGCGTCACGGTGGAAGTTCCGTAGGACCTTAAGGAGGGATCTCGATAGCTCCATGCTAATGCGTGCATGGAGGTCCTCGTACGCCAGTACTGAGCTTATCTTTGACCTCCCGCGGAGCTTCATGTGCCAGCACCGGGGCCGGTTTTTTGCCTTTATTCCAGCATGGAGCGGACCTTTAGGTCTTCTGCCAGTGTGGAGCTGGACTTCTATAGGTCCGCCAGTCGGAGGATCTTCCTGCCAGCGCGAAGCTGGGAGGTTCTGAATGCGGAGCTTTGGGGCTTCTTGCCAGAGCAAAGCTGGGAGATCCCGGATGAGGAGCTTCGGGTCTTTGTGCCAGAACGGAGCTCGGCTTGATTTTCTACGGACCTTACCAACGTGGAACTGGGATTGGAGGTCCTGCGGATCCTTGCCGCGCAGAGCTCGGCTTGAGGCTGAGCCTTAAATGGAGCTGGCCCAGAGGAGGTGGGGTTGTCTGCCTCTAATCGCCACAGATCGCCAGGCTCCTTCTTGGCCACCTCCTGAACTTGGTTGAGGTCACGGCCAAAGGACTTCCTCAGGTGCTCTGTTATGATGGGTCCTTTGATTTCACTCTTCAAATGATAGCAGTTGTTAGCATGATGTATGCACTTATTAAGGTATTGATAATATAAATGGGAATGTGATATAGAGGGCCCTAGTGTCCCGACGAAGAGCCTTATCAACGCGGGATGCCTTCCGCGGATTTTCATGTGCCCTCAGGGAACTGGCTGTTATCTCCTATTGTTCTTCAAGAGTCGGCACGGAGCTGACTTCTAGATCCACGGACCTTCGTGTACTGGCGAGGAGCTTGGCTTGTATCTCCCGCGGATATTCGGATGTCAGCATGGAGATTCCTTCTAAGTTCCGCGGAGCTTCGTGTGCTAGCGAGGAGCTAGAAGGTCTCAAATTTAGAGCTCCGGGTCTTTGTACCAGCGCAGAGCTGGATTTTTTAAGCCTTCTGCCAGCACGGAACTGAACTTTGAGGTCCTTCTGACTTTCGTACACCATTGATGGGCTGGGCCTCTAAGTCCTTCAAATGACAACAGTTGTTAGTATGGTCGTCATTTATCATAGTATATAAGTGAAAACGAAATTTAGAGGATCCTGGAATTCCGGCTAAGGTCCTCCTCATCACAGGAGGTCCCTCGAGCTGATGTCAATTTCTTTGGATTTGCATAGTGGTGCGAATCTTCTTGGGGTTCTTGGCGTAGATCCCCGGGTTCCCTGTGGTGAGGTCGTGCATTGGCTTCCTTCGTCCATGGTTTTACATCTCTATCCTTCTTGCATGACGACTTGCTTCTCATCCTGGGACTGCACAGTATATGGATTCGGGAGCTTGACTCCCCATGTTGCTTGTTCATCGGTGTTTCGGACGTAACCTGTTTGAGATCCGCAAGTCGGTCTCGCAGCTCCCTTCCTTTTTGCCAAGAGCTATTTTCTCCCTTTTTTTTCGACCGTGGGTCAGCTCCCTTCTTCTGGAGCTTCCATCCCCCTTCGCTTTTCGGGTGGATCACGAGCGGGACTCGTGGAGGTCCGCCTGGATGTTCTGAGATCCCTTGAAGACTTATCTGTACCCGCTTGCTCGTCTTCATCATCTCTTGGCCTGTATTTTAGGTCCCGACCGTTTCTCAACACGTTGGCAGTTTCTGGAGGTCCTCCTCCGCGGTTCACTTCTGACTTCGACTATGTTGGGTGTTTCGTTTCGTCCCATAAGAAAAGAAAAAGAAGAACGGTTAAGCACAAACTTCGCACAATATAGGCAAAATCACTCACGCCTTCAACTCTAATTTTCCCACAGACGGCGCCATTTGATGTGGGCTATCCCAATCAAAGAAATTTATATTGTGGGGAAGGGAAATTATATAGCCGGAGAATAATTATCTTAAGGTTGTAAGGGCGTGCGTAAGGTGCTTATTTATAATGAAACTGAAAGGGACGTAAGAAAGAAGTGTTTGGACGTTGGGATGTATTTGGGACGTTGGGACGCGTTTGGGACTTAGGACGTGTTTGGGGACATGGGGACCTGTTTGAGACGTATTTGGGACGTTGGGGAACTATCCGGGACGTATTGGGAAGTGTTAGGACGTAATGGGACATATCGGAAAGTGTTAGGACGTAATGGGACGCGTTAGGATATGTGGGGACATCTAGGGGCGTGTTGGGAGCTCGAGGATGTGTTGGGACGTGACAGAAAGTAGCAGGCATGGATGTTCAAGGTCCGTATAGGTCCGTGGACGGTGCAAGACCGAGTTGTGATCTGGTGCAAAATGAGACTTACTTAATAAGGACGTAAAAAGAAAGAACAAGAGATTACGTGGTTCGGATCATTTGAATCCTACGTCCACGGACCGCACTCAACACTTTCATTATCACTTTCGAATATACACGCTCAATCCAGTGATGTCCGGATTACTCGTCATCGCAATAGCACTTTTAGAGTCACAATAATGGGAATTTTATCAACATGAAATTAAAATCTCGTAGTTGGGTCTCATCCACAAAAGCTGTGAACAGCAACTAGCGGCGGCGACATATTCTGCCTCCGTCGACAAGTTGAGACACAGTTTTGTTTCGAACGACCAACTTACGAGTTTACCGCCCAAGAAGTGTGCAGCTCCAGAGGTGCTTTTTCGGTCCATCTTGCATCCTGCGTAATCGAGTCAGAGAATCCAGCCAGCTTGAAGTCCGATCGAGTGGGGTACCACAAACCTAGATTGGGTGTTCTTTGAGATAGCGGAGAATCCTTTTGACAGCAGTGAATGGGATTCCTTCGGTGTTGCCTGAAACCGAGCGCAGATTCCTGTCGAGAGAACGATATCCGCTTCGACTAGCAATGAGGTATAGAAGAGAGCCTATTATCCCTCGATAGACGGTTTGGTCAACGGAAGCACCAGATGGGTCCGCGTCGGGTCGGCCAGAGGGTGACATAGGTGTAGCCGTTGTCTTAGCATTCTTCATTCCATATTTCTCGAGGATGTCATGGATGTATTTTGACTGATTGATGAAGATTCCTATCGGGGAGTTGCTTTACTTGAAGACCAAGAAAGAAATCAGCTCGCCCATCATACTCATTTCGAATTTCTCCTTCATCAATTCTGCGAACTCTTCACATAGTTGTGTTCAGTCGATCCAAAAATGATGTCATCGACATAAATCTGTACAATCATGATGTCCGGCCATTCCGCTTGGTGAAGAGAGTTGTATCCAGAGATCCTTTCTTAAATCCAAACTGTACAGGAAGTCTGAAAGGACGTCATACAAGCTCGGGGAGCCTGTTTTAGTCCGTAGAGGGCCTTGTAGAGTCGATATACATGATGAGGAAACTCTTCGCTCAAGAACCCTTCAGGTTGATCAACGTACACTTCTTCTTTGAGAAATCCATTCAGAAATGCAGTCTTCACGTCCATTTGGTAGACTTCAATGTTCTTGTAGCAGCAAAGGCAAGAAAATTCGTATGGCTTCGATCCTGGCGACTGGGGCGAAAGTTTCATCGTAGTCGATGCCTTCTTGTTGGTTGTATCCCTTAGCCACAAGTCTTGCTTTATTGCGGATAACAACACCGTCTTCATCCTTTTTGTTCTTGAAGATCCATTTTGTGCCGATAATGGATTATTGTGAGGTCGTGGTACGAGTTCCCAAACTTGTAAACGTTAAACTGATTTATTTCCTCCTGCATTGCAATCAGCCAATCAGGATCGTTGAGAGCTTCAGCTACTCGTGATGGTTCGACTTGACTGAGATAGCAAGCAAACAGACTTTCATTCATCCTAGCCGAACGTGTCGAGACACCAGAAGTTGGGATCCCCAATAATCTGATCTGTAGGATGAGAGCGCCCCAAAGTGTACATTGGTCTGAGAGGAGCTGGCCACATTTGTATCGGTTGGCGGTTCATTGGATTGGGGTCCGGTGTCCGAGGAAGTGATCTCAACCGTAGTAGATTGAGAGGGTTCAGCATCAGGATCAGCAACGTTCCCAGGGTTGGGTAAAATGTCGTCTTCGTTGAGATTGAGCGCATCCAAGTTTGGAGGGACGACGTCATTGCCGATAATCGGTGGTGTATGTGAGTGGGTGCAGCGGTAGGTTGAGTGGTGGCGGCGGGAGTCTTGGGGACTGGATAGAAGTACTCGAAAAGCAGGTCGGTCGAGTCCAGTTCACCAGTATTGCCCTCAGATGAGGAAGTTCCCGCCGTTGAAGGTTGACCTTTTGTCAACGACTGTAGAAGACCGGGTTCTGGTCTGTTATGAGCAGAAGCCATGAGATCGCCTTCGCTTTCGTCAAAGGTGACATTTGTGCTCTCTGTTATGATCGTCTCTCCCTAAGATAGACTCTGTATGCCTTCGAGTTCAGCGAATATCCAACAAAGATGCCTTCAAGTGCTTTTGGATCAAGCTTCCAAGATGTTGGCGATCATTGGCCACAAAAACATCGGCAACCAAAGACCCTTAGATAGGATATATCGGGGATACGACGGTTATCAGCATCTCGTATGGGGTGCGGTTGAATCTCTTGTGGATGGAAGCCCGTTCTGTGTGTAACAAGCCGTTTGAATAGCTTCGCCCCAAAGAGAATGAGGAAGTCCGGATTGGATGAGAAGAGTCCTAGCTGCTTCAACTAGTGTCCTGTTCTTACGCTCAACGACACCATTCTGTTCCGGTGTCTTCACAGCTGAGAAATTGCTGAGTGATGCCCTGAGTGGCATGGAAATCACTGAGCTTCTTGTTCTTAAACTCAGTTCCGTTGTCAGTTCTGATAATCCGAACCTTCTGTTGATGAAGAGTTTGGGACGTGACAACAAACTCGATGATTATATCAGGAACTTCATCCTTTGTACGAATGAGTTTCGTCCACGTGTAGCGTGAAAAAATCGTCGACAATCACAAGAAATATACCGTCTTCCTCCGAGTGTGGCCGTAGGCATGGGCCACATAGATCCATGTGCAAGAGCTCGAGGATGAGCTTAGAGGACGGTGTTTCCTTGGAGACGTGAGATGATCGCTTCATCTTCCCCAATTCACAGGCAGAGCAGAGGTTTCCTTATGATATGTCAGTGGGGTAGACCGCTGACGAGTTTGTTTTGACGCAGTTTGTTAATGGTCTTGAATTGAGATGTGAAGATGCCGGTGCCATAGATCGTTCAACTTGGGTGCAGCTCGAGAGAGAAGGCATATTGGTCGAGAGTCTTAAGATTGAGTACGTAAAGGTGAGACGTGCGCGTTCCAGAGAGAAAGAGGTTGTCCCGAGGCATCTATAATGCTGCAGATGTCAGATTCGAAGAGAACCTTGTATCCTTGTCGCAGAAAACGACAATGCTGAAGAGATTGTAGCTCAAACCCTCGACGTAAAGAGATGCCCTTAATCGTCAGTTTGTCGTGGACGAGATCACCAGTTCCGAGAATTGGTGCCATTTGACTGTTTCCGAAGGAGACCCTTCCGAGATAGCGCTCGGAGAAGTTGCTCAACAGCTCCTTGTTCCCCGTCATGTGTGTGGAGCAACCCGAGTCTAGATACCACACATGACAGACCTGCAATATCAGTAAACGTTGGGTCCCCGTTTACGGACGGGGCCTTCTTGTGATACAAGTAAAATTTTCATGCGCTTAATGGGAAATGTGGTTTCTAAATCAGATTGTGTCGGTTCTAATTTAGCTTTCCATTTGTCATTTGTTTGATGAGGCGGGATTATGGTTTTTCTAACCCATATTTACTATCTTGTTCTTGCATGTATGGCGCCTTATACATGAATTGGCGTGGGGGATGTGGTTGTCGTTTTCGTGCTTCGGTTTTGGTCGCCTTTGGCTTGCGAGCAGTCGGTGAGTTTGCGTTTGACGACGAGAGACGTTTACGCTTAACCTTGGTTTAGGCGAGATGGGAGAATTCAAGACGTCGTAGAGGAGGTTCGCTTGCGTGGTCGGAGTGTTGCGTTTCATGTGTGTCATATTCATGAAAGCGTGGGAGAACAAAGTCATTGCAGCAGCACATAGACATAAGCTTGGTAAAAGAAAGATAAGTTTAGCAACATAATTGTCTACGACCTTAGGATATTGGGATTTAGTACATAGAGAGAGGGAAAGACGAATATAGGATGGTCTTTTCTTCGTGTCATTGAAGAGCGGATTCTCCTCTATTTCATACGAACTCCCTTCCAGAAACGTCGAACTCACATTCCCTGTATCCATAAGAATACGAGAGTTAGTGTTAGAACATATGTCAGCTTCAGGAGACATTTTCGCCGTCCTCTTACATTTACATGTTCGAGAATCGGGTACTTGACTCGACTAGAGGGATTGTTTGTACTGTGAAATTGTTCTAGTGTAGAGATTTTGCTAAGTAGTTCATCTCGCTCCTTTGCGAAGGTCTTCCGCTCTAATTCTAGTGTTCGTTCTAGTTCTGCTATGAGCAGAAGTTTTCTCTGGGATATAGGTGCGAGAGATCGCTTCTTGGAAAGCAATTTCCTGTTCTTTGGTTGGGAGTGGAGTTTTCGACATCCTCCGAAAGTGAAGGTATCTTAGTCTTATCCATCATTCATTTTCTGTGTAGTCATATGCGATTTCCGCCCAATGAATGTTCTGTACTCTTTTTTCTTCCGAGATGACAGTGGAGGATGATCTCACAAATGGCTTAAGTTTGGCGGAGCACCATTTTTTGTTCGCAGGAACGTAGTGTTACACATGTTATACCTTTTAACTGTTAGCGGTGTTGGATTGCAATTGCTGGTCAGGGCAATTCCCTCCCGGGCGTTGTAGAATTCTGTTTCAACTGGTTGGTTCAATAGGCATAGGATGCGTGTGTTTTCGGTTCTAAGGTGAAGTTGCTCTTCAAGTTCTTTCACCTTTCGGTACAGCCTAACCCTTTCCTTTGTAAGCAATTCGTATTGGGATGCCGTCAGAAGACGAGATGTTTCGCATGAACTGATGGCCAGTGTGGTTTCCTTCACCTTATTCTCACTTTGCTTGTTCTTGCTTTGCAGACGTTTGACTAACGCTTTAAGATGCCATTAGACGTTCATTTGCACAAGCGAGCTCTTCTACTTTTAAGCTAAGTAATGTATAGTTGTTTTCAAATTTTAGCTAAGTTCTTCATACTCCCTAGCGTCTACGGTGGGTTTCTTAATGGTGTGACGGTGATTGAACACATCATCGAGTTGCGAAGTGACATTCCTTCATGCGTGGGGCGTGGCATTCCTTGGCAAAGTGACCTGTCTTTCCACACCGAAAGCACTTCACAGACTTTTGAGGTGCTGAGTCCTCCTCTTTCTTTATCGGCTTAGATTCTTCCGTGGGAGTGGTCATTTTGGTGCCGCTAAATGTTCTTTGCGATTGGAGGAGGATGAGGATTTTTTCCCGATCTTCTTTGTGACCATCTTTGTGAGCATTGCCAGTTGCTTGCATAGATCACGAATATCTTCATCAGATTCTGTATCATCTTCGGATCCTGAAGAGGCGTCAGATACAACAGCTGGCAGCTTCCCTTTGTTTTGTTTGGCCTTAGCGATGGAAGATCGTTCGGTAGTTTTGTTTGAGAGGAGAGCAGTGGGTCGACTCGAGTGTTGGTGGACTGATGTTGCACGTAAGGAGCATATGCAGACAGCTGTCGTATAGAGCATGGATGGAGTGTTGGAGAGGTCCTTACTCTGAATCATCATCACAGTTGCATTTCCCCAATGTGGTTTGAGGCTACCAAGGAAGCGGTTTGTTGATGTCAAACTTGTCCCTCGTGATCTGGCTTTCTTGAGTTCATTGATGACCTTCAAGTATCGGAGGTATGTGTCACGCAACTCCTCCCTTCATAGGCTTGGAAGTGTTCATACTGCGAGAGACATGCTGATTTCCTCCCCTGAGCACTTTCAGTTGTGCCTGCCATGATTTCCACGAGCTCCTCCCATATTTCCTTAGCAGTTGTGCAGCACTCGATGTGAGCGTAGACTTCGTTGCCCATAGCCTGGAAGAGGTATCCTTTGGCAGTCTCGTCGGCCTGTACGCGAGCCTCTTCATCCTCATTGATGGGACCTCTTGGAGTGCGGCGTTCATCCATGGAGGGTTGGCGTTTGGCTGTGCAGGGATGATCGTCCAGAACTGTGCTGGACCATGAAGATGGAGTCGAGAAGGTATTGAGAGAGTGGTGCGCCTTTGTTCCTGATGAACGTGAGGAATCGGTTTGTCCATATGCTGTAGTCGCCTTGTCGCAGCATCGGTGGCCTGGTGTCGGAGCCCACTGTTGAGATGTCATTCGTGGTAGACATGGTTGGTGCAGTCGAATCGTCCGTGGTTTTGATCTTGTATAGATAAGAAAGTTAGTAACGAACGAACGAGATGAGAAATATAAGTTTTGAAAAAAAAATCGTTTAAGAATTTCTTAGAACTAATGAGCGTATGTGATGGTCGATAATGTATGAAGGGAAATATATCTTGAAATTAGGAGAAGTTCTAGAAATTTTAAAAACGAGATTTGAGGCGAAAAGAAAATTTTATGTCAAAGTGGTCTAGGTGATATGACTAAAGTGTAAGGATCAAATCTTAATAAGTTTGAGAAAATTTACCCCGAGAAAATTTTACCACGAGAAAAAATTTAACACGACAGAAAAGAAAATTCGCAGGTAGAGACGTGATTGTATGAAGGATTATCCGAGAAATTATGTGTTGAGAATTTCGGTGTTTGTGAGTTTTAAAGAGAAATTCTCGGAGGAAACATTCTCATTGAAAAAAATTTCTCGGATTTTGAAGTTTCGCATGTGAAAATGATTCTTAGTTGAGAATTTTAAAAGCTTCGCAAGAAAATTTTGCAAGTTTATAAAGATTTTCGCAAGTTGAGAATTTTATAGCTTCGCAAAAAAATTTCGCAAGTTACAAAAATTTCGCAAGTTGAGAATTTTAAAGCTTCGCAAGAAAATTTCGCAAGTTATAAAAATTTCGCGGTTAAATAAATTCTTGAAATGAATTTCTCGCATATAAAGTTTCTCGGATTTGAAAAGAGGTGTCGCGTGTTGTAATGTGATTTGAGAGAGTTTCTTAAAAAAAATTCGCGGCTTAGAAATTCGTGAATAAGCTTTCTCGGATATGGAATTTCTCGGATTATGAAGAGTGAGCAAGTTTCGCAGATGAAGGTTTCTGAGTAGGCAAATTTCGCGTGTTAGAAAATTCTCGGAGTCAAATTTCTCGTATATGAAATTTCTCGTATTTTAAAGGGTACGTGGTTGAGAAAAATGAAGCGACAGTGAGGTAAAAACAGAGAAATTTTCGCGGATTAAGTATTCTCGGATTTTGGAAAGTCGATATTGCGAAAAAATGCAGTATTGGTGAAAGTTTCGCGGTTTAAAATTCTCGGGATCAACTTTCGCGGACATGGAAATTTCGCGGACTTGAACGATCAAGCACAAAATTTCGCGGTCAAGAACGAGTTAGTACTGTTCCATTGCTTTTTCGCGTTTTGCCAGAAAATCGTCCCGTTCTTGCTCAAATCTCAACCAAAATCGCTCAAACTTGATCCTAAACTTCAGAAATTCTTCCCTAAACACATAATCGACCGATTTGTGAGCTAAAAACAACAAGAAATAGTCAATCTCGACAAAAACAGAGAATGGCCGAGATGTCCTTTTCTGAAAAGTTTTTGCTTCTATCTTGCTCAAAACTCGTTAAAACTGATCCAAAAGTGTTTTAAAAACATCTTAGGCATAGAATCGATCTGGGGGAAGGTTTTAAACACAAAACAAAGCATAAACACCCCAAAACAAGCTCAAAATGCCCGAAAGTGATTTTTATCCAAAAAACACCTTTGATCTTTCTTGGAATCGAACGAAACTGGATTCAAATCTATGCAGATCGATCCACGTTTGTTCTGATACCACTTGTTGGTCCCGATTGCACCAACAAGGAATCAAAGAGGCTTTGATGGAATGAATAAGGGAGAGGTTCTCACCTTCAAGTGTGTGTATTGTGTGTAAAATAGGATAAGCCTTTTGATCTTTGATTACCTTTCAAATGGTGTTGGTAATACCTTATATACCACATTAACCCTAGGTATATTAAGGCCAAAACACCAAAATTAAATTATTACATTCTAGTCCAAAGCCCAAAAAAGGGATAATTACAATTTTAATCACAAACTTAAACTATTGACACAATCTATAAATATCCTAACACAACCAAGGAAGAATGACATTTCTCCCATCATACTCATTCAAAACTGTGACTTCATTAAAGTGCTGAATTCTACACAGCGTGTCAGGTTCATAGAGACGAAATAATGTCATCCACGTAGATCTGCACAAGCATGATATCGGAACCATCTTTCTTGATGAATAGTGTGGTATCAATTTTCTCTTTAGCGAAGCCTGAATTGATGAGGAATCGGCTGAAACCTCGTACCAGGCCCTTGGAGCTTGCTTTAGCCCATATAGTGCTTTGTCGAGTTTGTAGACGATGTCTAGGTGTTCCGTATTGAGGAATTCGTCAGTCTGTGAGATGTATACTTCTTCCTTCAAAATACCATTCAAGAACGCAGTCTTTACGTCATTTGATAGACAGTTAAGCCTTTGAGTGCTGCAATGCTAGGAATAGTCTGATCGCTTCAATTCTTGCTACGGGAGCAAAAGTTTCGTCGTAGTCGATTCCTTCTGCTGATTGTACCCTTTAACTACAAGCCTAGCCTTGTTATGAATTACCACACATCTTCGTCTTCCTTGTTCTTAAATACTCATTTGTTCCTATCACTGTCTTGCCTTTGGACGAGGAACTAAGTTCCAGACTTTGAGACGCTCGAATTGATTGATTTCCTCTTGCATAGCTACTATCCAGTTACGGTCACGTAGTGCGTCGATTGCTCTGGTAGGTTCTGTTTGGCTCGGGAAACAAGTAAGATTACACTCGTTTGATATTGAACATTTAGTATTTACTCCTGTAGTGGGATCTCTCGATTATTTGATCTGGAGGATGACTTCGAAGCCATTTATATTCATGAGGTAGTGTAGTTTCATCTATTGCTGAACCCTCGTTAGTGGGTACTCGATGTCAGAGTCAGTAGTATAGCTTGCGGAAGCCGGTGAATCCTCTGTCTGTGCTGCAGGGATCGAGTTATCACAATCTGGGGGTGGAGCTGTTTGTTTAGGAATAGGTTCAGATTCAGAAGTTGATGGACTAGCACTGGGTTTCTGCATTGGGAAGGGATCGGTGGTTGGCCTCTTTTGATTTAGCGAGATGTACGTATGTTCAAAGAGATGATGATCACATCCATTTTCTCTTGAGCTTATTGACTAAAACACGTTGGGTTGCTGTGTCTAGAGTCGTCAGCTGCATGTTGTTGGTCATGCTTCAACTTTCTTTGTCTGATCCTGGTTCTGAACGGTTGTGTTCAGAAGCGCCTCTCGAGGACTCTCCTAATTCCATATGAGATTGAGGAGAACCTAGAGTCTTTGGTTCTAGTCCCGAGCTGTTGTGTCCTGAATTAATTTCGAGACCATCAGCGAAAGTGACATTTATACATTCATTGATCATTCTTCTTTCCCGAAGATAGACCCTGTACGCCTTAGTTGCGCAGAGTAGCCACATTGGATCTAGCTTAGATATGTCTTCTCGGTCATTGGCTGTAAAGCATTGCATCCAAAAATCCTAAATGAGCAATATTGGGTAATCTTTCATTTATTAGTTCTAAGACGTCTTTACAAATCTTAGATGAATATTCGTTCGATTCTTTGTATAGCATGCAGTGTTCATAGCTTCCGCCCAGAGGAAATATGGTAGGAGAAGACTGTATTAGCATGTGTCCGGGCAGTTCTACTAACGTTCGATTTCGCCTTTGTACGACCCCATTTTGTGGCGACGTGTGGACAGTGGAAAATTGTTGAGAGATCCTATGGATTCATAGAACATTCGCGAGCTGTTGATTCTTGAATTCGGTTCCATTGTCAGATCGAACTATTTTAACACTGCGTTGTAGCACAAATCGAGTGTAGTAACTCTAGTGGATGTTGTGTGTTTTAGAATGAGAGGCCTTTTCCATTTTTCCTCTCTCACAAGCTGAACGCATATGCTTCTTCTGGTACTTCAGTGGTGGAAGTCCAATAGCCAATTTGTTGGTCGACAGCTTGTTAAGGGTCGTAGGTTAAGATGAGATAGCCACTGGTGCCACAAGTTATGTTGAACTGATGTTGCTTTTGAGATTAGGGCATATATTTGTCTTTGGTCTGACGGTCCTAATATTGATGGTGTATAGATTTGTCTTGCGAGTTCCAGTGAAAAGTTCTTCACCATTGGTATTGAGAATTTTGCATGTTCTCTTTTGAACACAACTTGCGTCAGATGTCACTGAACTGTCTGATTGACAAGAGGTTGTGTCAGCCATTCGACATAAGAAACTTCCATGATTGTCAGTCGATTGCATATTAGATCTCCATAGCAAGGATTCTGGCTCCATTACTGTTTCCAAAGCGCACTAGTCCACCCGGCCTATCAACATAGTTGCTCAACAGTCCTTTCTTCCGGTCATGTGTGTGGAGCAATCTGAATCTACATACCACACATGCGCGGCCTGCAAAATCAAACTAAGGGCTTTTAGGTACCCATTTAAAATAGGTCCACCACTGTTGTGCTTGTTAGTCCGTTATAGACTCTCTACCCAACCTAGATTATTATAATCAGTGGAAGACTTATCACTCACAGAGTCATTAAGTGTTTCTAGAGCTTGATTTGGGTTTCTTCAGTCTTAAGCTTTGGAACCCATTTTTCAGATTTGTTTTGGCTTTACAGACGCGTTTTGGAGTCTCTTCTTGTTTTGTGGGTTCCGTTGCAGTTTTAGCTTTTGATAGTTTCTTTTTCTTTAAAGACGTGTCTTTTGAAATCGTCTTGTGAGTTTGTTTGTTAAAGCGATTATGCGTGGGAAAATGATTTTTTGTATAAGATGACGAGTTTTGCGATACATGAGATATTAAACATGGTACAAAGTTTTTGGAGGAAAACAATCTATGACAAAAGACTCGATCGCGTTTCTCCTTCAAATATCTTTATTTCTAACCCATACTTGATCTTTCAGTGACTCTTTGATGGGTCCTGAAAATTTCAAAGTATTAGTGCAAGAAATTTTCTCATGCGAAATAAAGGTATAAATGGAGTGTAGTCGTATTTTTCTATAAGTGTGGAGATTTCCTCGAGAAGTTTCTTCCTTTCTTCATTGCATGACTTTCTCTCTCTTTTCGAGAGTGGAGTGTAGATCACTGACTTCCTTTATGCAATCAGGCATATACCTCGCTGCTTACTTAGTTGTCGATGCCTCACTCGTTGATTCTTCTGAGTATATTTCCGACTCAAATTCAGTTATTGCTGGACATTTTCTTTCTTTATAGCTATCATTTAATTCTGAATACTCAAATGCTATCTCAGCTTTCTTGTGTGTCTCATCCTTTCCTTGTAAGTTATGGATTCACTAACGAAAGGCCTGAGTTCTGCCAAACAACCTAACTGCATATATTTGACATCATACAGATAGGATGCGTTAGTTATAACTTTCTTTAATAACATGGGTTTTTCAAACCAATTCCTTTATGGGGATTATAGAAGTCGATGTTGGCACTTTGTTCAAGAAAAATGTCTGTTCTGTCTGTTCTCGTCGGGTTAGAAGGTCCCAAATTTTTCAATCTTGGAGTATAGTCTTTCGTGTTCCTTACAGAGTAAGTCATATTTACTGTAGCATCCATTGCCAGATATCTTCTAGATCTCATTTCCTTAGCTAACTCCTTAGCTAACTGTAGCGAGCTCCTTGATTGTGATCTCCTTATCTCCGTGTTTTGAACAATCCTTGAGTTCTCCATCAGAGTCTGAATCTCTCCCTCTTGAGCTTGAGATAACTAGAGGATCTCCTTTCTTTTGATTATTTTCTTGATAATCGTTCAGACATGAGTGCGAGTGTGTCACTTCCCACCGATTTGGCTTCCTCCCTCCGTTTCTCCACGAGATTTAAGTGTTGGTTGAGGTAGTCGAATAATGTGTGGATGCTAACCTTGGTTAGATGGTTCATTTGTCTTATCATGATTGTTGTGCTTCCATTCCGGATGAAGTGATCCAAGGAACTTGATGTTAATCTCCATTATATTTTTAGTGACTCCATTCATTTTCAACTCATTTTTGAGGACAAGGAATCGATGAAAAGTTTCTTGAAGGGTTTCTCCTTTGTTTGCCTAAAAGCGATCGTAAGAGATGAGAGTATTTGCCATTCTTGCCATTGTGTTTACCTCTGCTCCCTGCATCATAATCCGAAGGGCATCCCACATTGCTTTTGCGCTCACCGCATTCGAGCTGCATCAGAATGTCGTTGGGTATGGCTTGTGTAATACCCGGGTCCCGTGCGTAAGTTGGCCAATAAATTTGCATGCATATTATGTGTCTATATGATTTTATATTTAGTATTTATTTAATTACGTGACTATATGATATCTACATTATTTGGAAATTTGATATGGAGTTTGAGAGATTTTGAAAAGAGATTTTGAAATATTAAAAATATATTCGAAATATTATAATTTTGGAAAGTTAGGGTTTGTTCAATGTTGAAGTTTAGAATCTCGAAAGATTTTTAGTAACAATTAGGAAAATGTCGAAATGAGGATTGAAGTAAAACTTGAATGAGAATGTCGACATGAGTTTATTCATTTTAGGATAATGTTTTGAAATTTTGTCTCGACATCTTATATATATAGATACATGTCGAAATCTTATGATAAATTTTCAAAATATAGCTCGAGATGTATTGGGAATCGATAGTGAGATTTGTGAGATGGATTCGAGATTTAATTACAAAGATTGAGATAAGTCCAAACAATTGAAACTAAAGTGAAAGTAGAAAGCACTTAAAGTTAGGATAATAATATATTTAGCATCATATGTAGGGATTAGGACATATTAGTTTTACATGGCACGACAATTTAGCTAACAGGAAAAGTAAAATGAAAATGAGGATTAGGTTAATGTCTTTTTCATTTATCTATTGTTGTACTCAAATTGATAAATAAAGATAGAAAGACAAACATTCTTTTGATAGTTGACGAGAACTTAAAATTGGGAGAGAAAGAAAAGTTTGAACAAGTTGAAGTCAAATTGAGCTTGGAGTAGGTATAAACTTCTTACCTTAATTTTTATGTTTTAACTATGATTATATTTTAGGTTTTGTTAATTTGGAAGTTGCATAAAATCGGTGTTTTATATGGATTTCGAGTTTTAGGGTTTTCATAATGTTTATAGTGTTCTTGAGAAAATGAGTTTTGATCGAAAGGTTTTAAGAGTTGAGATGAAATTTAAAGTGTTCTTGATAGATGAGGTTTTGATCGAAAGATTATAAGGGTTTAGAATTAAAAAGTGTTTGGTAAGGATTTCGAAAGTTTATATGTAGTTGGTTTGAGTTTTATGAAAATGTCGAGATGGTTGTGTAAGTTGCTTCGAGATTATAAAATGTCGATATGAGAAACTCGAGTAGGATAATGATGTGTTTTAGGTGAAATGATTTCGAGTTTTGAGAATGTCGAATGAAAATATCGAATGTGTATTAGGTGAAGTGGGGTCAAGATTATCATGGAATTTGGATTCATTGTATTATATGATAAATCTCGAATGAATAATAAAGAATGATGTCGACATTTTTGAGAAGTGTATGATAAATGTCGAATGAATAATAAAGAATGATGTCGACATTTTTGAGAAGTGAAAATCTTGAGTTATTATATGACATGGGATCTCGAATGAAATAAGATGTCGATATGAGTATTATGTATCTTGTGTAGTTAAAGATGTCGAATGAAATAGGATTGCGAGATGTTGATATGGTTTCGAGTTTTATAAATTTTGAAGACCCGAGATTTATCATATAATATCGAGATCCATTGTATAGTTTAGTAAATGTCGAAACCTTGTTTTGAATAATTAAAGAAGGATGTCGAGCTCTATTTGATGTCGAGATATATTTTAATTCATGTCGGGATTTATATCAACAGTATCTTTCAGTTAGGTTAAAGTTTTAAATTTAGGGTTTCGAAATTTATAAAATTGAAACTAGGGTTTTCTAAATTAAGTCAATTTCATGAAATTGTAATTAAATTAACGAATTTTAATTTTATATGTTTCTATAATTAGGGTTTGAAGGTTAGCGATTTAACCGTACAATAAGCTAAGGATATCAGGTAAGTGGGAATTTCACCTACAACACATAAATTGATTGGTATGTGTATTGTTACGTGGCTAATTGCTTCGATGAATACGTGGTATGTGAATTATCTGATATATGCAATTTTTTTGAATATTATTTTCGCATTATTTATGTATCATGATCATGTGCACGCACGAATCATATGGAGTATTTTGAGGAATGAGCGTGCATTATATTACTCGAGTGGAAAGCGAGTTATATGTAATGTAGATAGATGAGAATATGCTACTTCTACAAAGGCACCATGACGGGGGTAAACCGTCGAATATATTTACCTAAATTATTTAGGTAATGGGAAGGCACGTAGTATAACTATAGTGCCAGGAAAGTAATTCGATAGAGGGGCGACCTGGTGAATGATAAGATTGGAGATAAACCCTAATTTTATCCTAGCCAGTGTGGGCCACTATCGCATTTTTATCCGTATAGGATTTGAGCTCATGATATGATGGTGCGGTTAGTAAGTAGCTATGGCCCTGATGAAAATGAGAAACGAATGAGTATGATGTGAGGATAGTTTTAGAAAGCATGGGCACGGATGTCTTTGCTATTTGGCACGTGCATACATGCATATTTCCACTTACTGAGCTTTATAGCTCATCCCATGTTTTTATGTGTTGTAGAACGTAGCAAATCCGTACGTAAATATTTAGATGAAGAGGCTGGTCCTTCTGGAACTTCCGGTGACTTTTGAGGCTGATGTGTACATGGATGCGACCTGTGAGGCGGGCCTTATGTTTAATTATGTGTGTTTTTGTAAATACGTTTGTATTGTATGTAAAATCTGAACAATGTTTGTATTGTAAAATAGTTGGGTGTGGCGTGCTTTGTAAAAAAATTCTATCGATGCTTCCTATGTAATATATTTTATATTTTATTTGGTCACGTAGGCTAGAGTAATAAAATAGTAGTAGATGGGGGTCGTTACAGCTTGCATCATGTATGATTTTGCAACTTTATCGGCCTTAAGTCGCAGTTTTTCTTCATTATTGCATTGGCCAGTGGTCTTCAAGATCCTCAGTTCTTCTCTTGCCGGATTGGTGTTGGTAGTGGCTGGGATTATAGTCCAGTACTGTTTAGGTCCATTATAAATAGATTCCAGCAAGTCTCCGAGTTGTCCTTGCTTTCAATGAAATTGATGAACCTTTTCTTCCAAACTGCATACTCTCCTTGTCGGATGATAGGAGGTCTAACATCATTACCATGCTAAAGGAGTCCATTTCTTCCAATCATTAACGTGTAATGTGAGAAACTAGTTTTAATCGAAAGCTGGGTCAAATTGAATTTTGAGAATTTGTCTTTTGACTTTAGGATTTGGTTCGTGAATTTGGACAAGGATGTGAATTCGTGAATTAAGGATTTGTATCTAGTTCGCGAATTGGAAAGTGTTGTTTTGCGAATTGGTAAAATAAGTAGGTCAGACTGAATGCCTAAAACTTGATCAAGTTCGTGAAATGAAACGGGTTCGTGAAAACTCACTGCTCCAGTTGGTTCGCGAAGTTCAATCCGCAAACTTAAAGTTCGCGAAGTGAGGGATCGCAAATTGACTTGAGAGGCTGTTTCACAAAAGATGATCGCGAATTGAGTACCGAATTCGTGAAATTGTCCTGATTTGAGAAATTGTCCGGGTTCGCAACGTGAAGATGGATTCGCGAATTGACCAGATGAGCTGATTCGCAGAGATGAATGGTTCGCGAAGTTGATGTTTCGCGAAATTATCCGGGTTCGCAAAGTAATGATTCGCGAAGCTGACTTGAGGACTTGGATTCGTGAAAGTAAGATCTTTCAATTCGTGGAATTCCACTTGATTCAGAATTCGTGAATCTAGCTAGCAGTGAACTAATTCGCGAATTGAGAAATAGTGAACTTTAAACCCTAGCCAAGCGCCGTTCGCGAACTCAAGAACAGAACGAATAATAGAATTGTTCTTCTATTTTCAGACAAAATTCCACCAGTCTGATTCAAACTCAATCGAAACTGACTTGGTAATTCGCAAAACTGATAATTGAACTGATAGCAGCCTTAGCAAAGCAGAAAAACATCCAATAACAGTTTAAGCCCGTGAATTTGGGCTTTGTACGGGAGCTAAAAATCGAAAGGAAGGAACACTGCTTGATTCTTTAAAGCTTTAAATGAAGTTTCCTCACCTACACGCTTGCTCTGGTATAATTCCAGATTATCCAGAACACTTCAACAGATTAAACCTTCGTTGAATGTGACTAGTGTGCTTTAGAGGTTTAGTGTTGAATACGTGAGTAAATGGAAACTTAGATTACTGATGGTTAGGGTTAGGCTTAAATATCTTGGAAATGTATTAAGCCCATTGGGCCCCTAACAAGCCCATTACAACCACAACCAAATAACTAGGAACTAACACATTAATACATCATAAAGAAATACAAAAGACTAAGAATAAATATTTTGGACACTTCTAAAATAATCCTAACAACTTGGTTCAATCGGAAACAAAATACTGCCGCCCTGTCCACAGCTGAAGTAGAATATATGGCCTTTGGAAGTTGTTCTCAACAAATCCTTTGGATAAAACAGACCTTGAGTGAATACGGTTTAAGGTACGACAAAATTCCTATTTTCTGTGATATTACTAGTGACATTAGTATCACTAAGAATCCCGTACACCACTCTCGAACTAAGCACATAGAGGTGAAACATCATTTTATTCGATATCATGTTCAGAAAGGGAATATCAATAGTGACCTTCATAGGAACTAATGATCAGCTGGCTGATATCTTCACGAAACCCCTTATTGAGAGTAGATTTTGTGATATTCGCGATTGATTAGGACTTATTGAGCTCAAATAGGAAAGATGACTAGATAAGTTAGCCCCTAGTATCTCTTCGATCTTAGGATCTTTTCGTTCTATTGGTATTTTTTATTCTACCTTCCTTATCTATCTTATTTCTTTCTATTCATTGGGAGAATTATTTTTTTCTCTAAATAGCTTTTCTTCGGGTTTTATGTTAAAGTCTATTTTCAGGTGAAAATTCCTTCTTATTTTTGAACTCTGATCTTATTCCTTATTCCATTCCTTAATTTCTGCGAGATATCCTCGCATCTTCATTTAAATTCCTCTAACAGTCAACATCTCCTTCTAGCAATGATTGTTTTTTAAGTCAAACGTTGAAATATTTTCTGTACCTGCCTCACGTCTAATCGATTCTCTCCAAAATCCTTTACCATCCAATCTTTTCTTTCCTCCATTCATTCAACCTATGTCTTTCACTTCATTATTTCGCTCTTCAATCCTTCGATGTCAATCGTGACGAAAACCAAAGGCGTCGGATCTGTCTCCGAGAAGAACGAAAGACTGCTCTGATCCCCATCTCTCCAAAAGCCACTCGTTCAATCAGGAAGAAAAGGATCAAGAGAGCAACAACGAGCAGGGAACCATAAGTGATTTGAAACGTAGTATCAAGGGCATCAAGGATGATGACAAGAAGAAGTTTGCGAGATCTCACGTCACTTTAAAAGGGTTAAAAAGTATATGAAGGAGAACTCCACGACTTTGAATATCGTTGAATCCTCATCTGCTTCACTTGATAGCGATTCATCTCTTAGGACTTCGATCCCTAGTGATCTCTTAGCTCTAGTATGCCTAGTTTCCGGCTGCGCCTAGTACTAAGTTCTTATTTTTGCTGGTTTTTGGGTTGGTAGGTCGTGTTGGTAGCTGACTTATGGTAAGATGGTGGTGTTTTGAGTCCCTCCTTTTTTGATGTTGAAGGGGGAGTATTTTGGCAATTAATGCCGTATCTTGGAATGCTATAATATTATCGCCTTGCTTTTATATTCTTATGTCTTAATCTCTCTGTGCTTGAGTTTGTGATTTGTTAAGAATTAAGAAATTCTGCACATAGGCAGGGGAGCAAACTGATATGGTCTGATAATTTGCTACATTCCATGGTAACTTGTGACATTCCATACGATATGTTCTGATCCATGGTAACTTGTGACATTTCGTGTGATATGACCTGGTAATTGCTAATGTTTTTGCTGTTGAGCTTTACATAGGAAGATTAGCGATTAGGCAGGGGAGCATGCTTTAAATTTTGGTAAATTTACTTGCTCTAATCATATTTCACATGTCTTGATACTTAAAAATGCTATGTGCATAAGTTGTTTCACATAGAGTGTACTCATATGCTTAAGATAGTTATTAATTACTTGTCATCATCAAAAAGGGGGAGATTGTAGACTTTTTTGGTCCAATGCTTATAAGAGTTTTAATTATTCCAAGTAATTACGTAATATAGGGGGTACAACTTAGAAAACTCGATACGTATGATCTATGATGTTTAAGTATGTACAAATATTTTCTAAGTGCTTAAAAGTGAATTAATTGTTAAGATAGTCGAATATATGTGATCTTGTGCTTAATTGAATATCGATGTGATCACTTGGAAGCAGCCTCTTGTTGCACTGTATATGATGATGATGATGATGATGATGATGATGATGATGATGATGATGATGATGATGAGTAGAGCCGAATCGCGAGCTTGATGAGACGGCTTGTTACTGTTGAGCTCAAGCTCACTCGTGTATGCTTGCAAGCTCGCGAATCCGCTCGCATTTGTTTTATTTATTATTTATTATTATTTATTTTAAATTTTTAATAAAAGCTCGGTCGAGCCGAGCGCGACCTCCATTTTGAAATCCAAATTCAAAATCCAACGTTTGTCAAACGATGGATTTGAATATGAAATTAAGATTTTGCAATTCATAATTTTAAATAATGCGATTCCGTTCAAATACACGAACTCAAACGCACCCTTTATCAATTGTATGCCGTCGAACATGAACGATCGATTCGACACCGAGACATGATGTATTTGAATAAATTTTGCAGCATCTCATGGATCAAATTTATAGGTTTCCAAGTGTTTATGATTTTTAGCAAGTAATCACAACTTGAAATTGATTCATTTTGTTCCATTCGATCTGGATCTAACCGTCCAAATCGCACATCTTTCGATGCGATCCACACTTTAGACTGACCGATCTCAGTTTGGTTCACTTCGTGATCTAACATTATGATCACACACTTCACTACAACCCTCGATCCAACGAATGTTGTCTAATCGGTTCGTCACTGCCCAATAATCCCTCGTGCGTCCTATCTAAAACTAGCAATAGTGCACAAAATCTATATCTTGCTGGGAATCTCCTTCTATATGACCTATTAATCAAATAACCCACAACACATAAAACATATATAAGGAGTTGAAAACCAAAATGATGTGCAATAATCAAATCACTGCTGTTAGGATTAGTTATGTGTTTCAGGGGGAGTTGGGTGAATAAATACACAGTCACTCATTGAATATTTTTCAGTTTTACTCAAAGGGTTAAAACCAGCACTCGATTGATAAAGTAGTTGAGCGACGGTGCGTAATATACCGGTCAACCTTGATTGTAAAGTGAAGTGTGTGTGAGTATTGTTTTGATGAACGCATAAGCTGTCTATAGAAGTTCGGAGCTTAATCTCGTATGTCTCCGCCAGCAAGAAAGGTATCACTAGGTGATTTGGTTTATACAATATAATCGTCTAAGTTATATTCTGCCAACTAAACTCCTATTACTGTAGACAACTTTTATAGTTCATATTCATCGACAAAGTTTACGGTCCAGAGATCACAAACTTGACCAGTCTTGTGACTTGAATGCCATACCTTCAGTTTTCGCTTTTGCTATATAAGACTTGATAATTTTTTTATTTGAAGGCTTGTGTTATCTCTTGCTCAAAATATTCAAATCGGTGAGGCACATTCTTCATCCTGAGTCTCTTGTGTTTGTACTTGAGTCCATATTGAAGACTTGTAGGAATAAGACACACGTCATGACCGCTTCATTAACTTTCCTTAAATGGGTCTGTTGACTTGCTTTTCAGTATGAACTCCAGTTATCTTTATTTCATTATCCTTTTAGTTCCATTCAAAACGCTCCAGCTAGCTACTTATTTAACATTCGTTAGAGAACTTGTAGGAATCGCGCCTTAGTTGTTTGAAATTGATCCAGCATGATGTGGTCCAGTCTTGAACAACTTGGTCAGTAGAGGATCTGGTCGTGATACAATCCAATATCGAGTCGTTTATCTTCGCCTTGTCTTACTTCAGACCGATATTCGATTTGGTTAATTATATCATGTTTTAATTAAGCATCAAAAGTATTATTCGGAATAATTAAATTCATTATTTCTAACACATGCATATTTAAAGTTCCAACACCGAGGTAATATAAAATAAATCATGTCACAAATACGACTATACTGGTGATCATGGAGTCGACCACTGTATGTTTCTAGAAAATTGTAGTCGATATATGTTATGGACGAAATATGATTTATTAATATAGAACTGTAGACCTTTTTGGTCCAATGCTTATAAGAGTTTTGATTATTTCAAGTAATTATGCAAAATAGGGGGTACAACTTAGCAAACTCGATATGTATGATCTATGATGTTTAAGTATGTACAAATACTCGATTAAGGGCTTAATGTGAATTAAATTTTAAGATAATCGAATATATGTGATCTTGTGCTTAATTGGAATATTGATGTGATCACTTGAATATGAACGTTTTCGTTTGAATGGAATCTCACTGTGTAGTACTATATATGGGAAATATATTATGTTGAGTGACATATGAACTGTCTGCGACAATGAGATATTTTAGGAAAGAATATCACTGTGATCACCCGGTATGGATGACTTGTTACATATTGAAAAGATATTCCGATTGAGCTGAAAACATGATTGAGTTATTTTAGGAAAGAATATCATGTGATCACCCGGATATGACTGACTGTATGTTATATATGGAAAAGATATTCTAATTGAGCTGAGAACGTGTGATTTATTTTAGGAAAGAATTATGATATATCTGTTTGAGGACATGTTAAGTTGACTTTTAAATCAGTGAATCAATGATCCAGCTTTCCTTGTGCGTCTTAGGAGTAATATTTTGGAAAGTGATTAATTGATTGGGCTTCTATGTGGTAATATGCTGATTGAGTCTATATATGAAATGTGCTGACAACGGATGAGATTGCCTTGAAGGAAAGTAAGTCTGTGGAATATACGGTAAGAAATCTTTTGGTTTATACTTGGCATGATTCTTGGAGTTAATGCACGTGATTCTGAACCTTCTCTTGCATATTTTTTGCTTAATTTTCCTTGTGAAGTGTAGATGCGATTCTTGGATCTACATAGATGATACGCACTTCATGATTGAAGGTACGACACGAACACACAAGCAAATGAATTTCTTAGAGTGATTGAGCGTTAACTTGCGATTCATTCGTAGTTTGTGTATACATTTTTCGAAAACTGTACCCGTGAGATATCTTTAGTATCGCCCTACCGTAAAACCTTGTCTTCGAACGTTTTGAGCGCACAAAGGAGCACGAGTGCAGTCTTCTGCATGTGAGGGATGAATTTGGTGGATTCGGTGGCCCTTCGGTAGCGAGCTGTTCCAGTCGGGGAATTACCTAGGTAAACGACGTTGAACGAAACTCGGCGTGTGGCAGCCTAGGTGGAGGTAGTTTCCAAAGTGCTTCGGTTGTGTAAGGGTCGATCATTTTGCAACCATAACCGTAATACTTAGTGATTGATTGGAACTCTTGGGGGAACGAGCCCAAGGACAGGATTAAACCCCAGTTAGGGATATAACCTGTATAAAAATTCCGTCTCACTTTACTTTCAGATATTTACTTTTCTTTGCGACAAACCCGGAACACCTGCAACTATCTAGGTAATATTGTTGAAATGTTTTCAGAAAATAACGTGATATTTTTTGAAACAGGGTTAGGGATATAACGTTGATACTATTACTGCCTTCCAGGAGATAACGCACTCTGCAATATCTTCTTAAAGAAAAGTATTTTTCAAAGAAGAACATCTGCCGCATTGAATGATCAAACAGTCGAGAGACCACATACCTTTAGGAAATGATAGTTTTTTTCATTAATCAAAATGAAAGGCTAAAGAGCCCAAGAGATTCACCCGATAAATTCGAACATTCAGAGTGAATAGAACTCAACTCTCATTCAGAGAAAAACAGACAACATAAACCAAACTAAAACGAAAACATGAAAGAAGAAAATAATATTACAAGTCTAACAAGAACAACTAAAGAACCTAGAGCAGATAAAAATAACTACTTTTCTCTTTCTTTAATTTCAAAACTTTTTTTTGGCTGAGGCACTCTCACGATAGGAGAAATAAATTCACATGCGTACAATGGGAAGCCACAAACTTCCAACAAGGGAGAAATAGCGACGAAAAATAGTAAGGGATGGAGAGTAGCATCTCCAACATCAAATAATGGAGTATAGTGGATGGGAAGGAATTTATATTCATTAGATATGTGGTAGCGTGTTCGCAAATAAAAAATTACCAAGATTGAATTATGTAAATCAAACCTTATTCAATTTTGTTAAAGAAGGCCCAGGCCCACTAACACTTTCTTGGGCAGAATACTTCTTTGGGCTTTGTAGCCCACTAAAGATCCTTTTGACCTAAAGCCGAGCTATATCATTCTTTGAGCGATTATAAAAAAAGGGCCCTTAGCTACAATGCATTTTAAAACTGATTCTTCAATCGAGGAACAACACAGCTCACTCAATCTCTCCCTGTTAATATCTTGTATCTTCTTCCTTTTGCATTCTTATTCTGTAACATCAATGATCGTCAATGAAGGAGTTTAATTGGCCGTGGATGTAGGATTCATCAAAAGAATCCGAACCACGTAAACAGCTGTGTTCAACATTTTTTTCTTCTTTCTTGTTAATTAATCTTCATCGTTGAAGATTGATTTCAATTTTTAACATGGTATCAGAGCGCTAGATCTTTGGATCTGTGTATATCCTGGCTGGAAACCCTAGCGCCTATTAAGATTTCTAGTGTTAGGACTTCTGTTCGTTTTATATAACTCGTATAGGTTCGATCCTTGATATACAGATCAATCTGAGGTTGCTTAGTTGTGTTTATCAAATCTTGGTGTTATTTCTTTGCTTTGAAGTTCATAACGCAAGTACTAGTCATTCATTCGTCCTTGGTTTTGAATTCACCTTATTGCTTTGCTGTTAGTGGTAGATCTATTGTTTTATTGGATTTGATGTGCTATGTTACTTTAGCCTTTTGTCCTCGTTTGTTGCCTTGCTTTACTTTGCTTTGTTAAGATAAGACTTTGTTGACAGATCTGAGTCTATAACACTTTCTCTGCCATTTTCTTTCTTTGGATGTTTTCACTTTTTCCTCACCAGATTTGAGTATATTACTAATATTTTCGTCCTTTAAAGCTGCAAATAGTTCTTGCTCTTTCATGCCTGTGGTGCTCTTTGCATATTTTCTAAGAATATGTGGCGTACTCATAGTTCTGTTGTTTTTCTGGGATGCATACATATATACTTATGAGATAAATCTTTGCTAAAATCTACGGTATCATTTCCTATTTATCATGTTAATTTTTCTGTTCTATCTTGCATTTACTGAAACTTTACTTTATGCCTTTACAGTTGGACTGTCAATGTTTGCAGTTCGTCTTGGTTCTTGAAAGCGTTTAACGTCGTTCTTCTCATTGTTGTGCCTAATGATTCTGCTGTTAGAATTGATTTGATTATTTTCTTCTCGTTTTTTTATGTGATTCTGTATCTAAAATGTTACTGTTTTATTTTCCATTGGTTGCTGGTTACTGTTCTTCCATCTGCCAATTTGTTTTCTTTTGGTTTGGCTCCTCGGTGAATGTGATTTTTGATGTGAGGCCATTCAGCTATGTGATGTAATTAGTCATGGCCATATGGTTATGAATTGAGTTTCACGTGGGATTCTGAATTCTTACATACTTGTCAAGTACCGTATGTTGATTAGTTTTAGGGCGGGCGTATTTGATTTTAGCATCTTAGGCATCCTGAGGAGTCATGATCTGTTAAGAAGTTGTTCACTTTGCTATGTTAACATTGATATGCTGTTCGAGGGTGATTCGAGATGGTGTGATTTAAAATATTTTTTGGTGGTGGAGCTTAACAGTTGGCATTGTGCTTTTCGAACTCACAGCTCGCGAGTATCTTTGGACTACGGTTATATTGTTCTTTCATCCTTGTCAGTTGTACCTACATCTGCGGTGTTATCTGCTGTATCGTTGTTCTTACTCTAAATCCACGAATGCTTCACATGAGCTTCGCTGAAGATCTTGAGAGGCGAATACATTGCATCATTTTTCTGTTTCTTTGTTTTTGGTGTTGCTGTGCTGAAGAAGTCGCCTCATTGGAGCTGCTGAGAAACAAGACTTCATTGATTGCGAGACGCTTGCTAAGCTTCTTACTACGGTGAACTCGTTCCTAGCCGTACTTCTTAGTTATTTCATTGACATATGGTCATTTATGTTGGTGTAGTCTAAAACTGCTACTATCTCGAAGCTATCACTATATGTTACTGTTTCACTATATGTTACTGTTTGTGCTGATCTTGGAGTCTTTTAATCTTGTCTTGATCTGATCTGCTATCGTTTATTTCTGATTTTCTGAATCTGCTTTGTTACCTGTCGCTGATGATATCACTTTCACTATGCAAATTGCAATCACTGTGTCTTCTAGATTTGAAACGAAACTTACGTCTCTGTTCTTCTTGTGATGACTTGAATATTTCTTCTAAGATCTGAAAACCAAACTGCTTTGGATATATGTTTTTTTTGATAGATATGCTCTTTAGCAAAGATTCCTTGATTATTATTTGTATGGTAGTCTACACCTCTGATTACGCTTTAAATGCTTCCGCTCATTTGTTTTGGTAGGAACTGACAGAGTTGTGTTTCCTGTTGTGAGATTCTGCCTTAGCTTCTAGCTCTCTGCCTTGGAAAACTTCATGCGTTGAACACGTTTCTTTTTCCTATATCTGCTGTGCTTTGTTTCTTTTTTTGTGCTCATGATCCGCATTGCGTTGCTCTGTTTTGTCTTGTTATGGAATCTGCCATTTGTATTATGATAGCTCTTTCTCTGAACACTGTCTTTGGCTATCTAGGCGCTTGGTTGAGCCTTGTAATGCAGTCTAACATTTGGACTCATATCTGAAAATACTTGAGATATATTTCTTTTTTGTCGACAGAAGCTGAGAGCATTACATTGCTGTTTTTTATTTCTTTAAAATGAAAAAGAAAAACAGCCTTCGACAGTTTGAGGCCTTGGTTATGCTTGAATAATTTCATCTAATTCCTTGCTCTTCTTGTGCAGATTGACAGAACTTGTGATGAGTGATCTTGGACTTGGTGTCTGGTCCAACTCACCTATTTCTACTTAAGAAATCATGTGCTCAAGGGTATCACCTGGATATCTGAAAAGTACCGCATGTTGTCTACATACTCGTAGCCAACAGCTGTGGAAATCGTATGCGTTAAAGCCAAGGAGATATTTGGTGATATCTTTCTAACTCTAAAACTTGGCTTTAAATTCTTCTAACATCTCCACGTTTTCATCCGCTGCGTATTCTCTCTGCTCTATCTGTTGCGTACTACATGTGCCTTTGGATTTTTTCCTGAGGTTTATTTGCCCTAGCTGTGCAAAATTATTGCCTTAGGGTTTGCACTTTGACATCAGAATTTATATGATGTTTTGCGATCCTAGCTGTGCAAATTATTGCATTAGGATTTTATGCTTTTGACCCTTGCTGTGCAAAACTAATGCATTAGGGTTTCTACTTTTGACATCTGAATTTATATGATGTTTTGTGATCCTAGTTGTGCAAATTATTGCATTAGGATTTCCGCGTTTGCCCCTTGCTTTGGAAAGTTACCGCAATGTTGGGGTTTCTATTTTCTGTACTTTTGAATTGATCACAGGTTTATTGATCCTTATGCAAAGCTACCGCATATTTGGGGTTTCTGCTCATTGACCTTGAAATAATCTGATTTTTTCTTGTGTTGAGCTATGTTATTTTGATTTAGTGTCTGAAAAGCTCTTGATTTTTGCTTGTGACGCTACTTGTGTCCTTAGTTTACAAAGCTATCGTAGTCTTAAGGGTGTTGCTTCATAAGCTTGTGAAGATCTGTTAGTTGATCTGAAGTTGTTATGTGAAGCTGTTATATTATGTTGTTTTAATCAAGCACTGTGTTTTAATATCCTAGTGTACAACCTACCGTGCACTAAGGCTTTTAATATTTTTTCTACATCTGTGCAGATCTAAAGAAGCTGTGGGTCGTCTACATTTATGTAGCCGATTTCTTATCTGCCTTAACAATCGTGTCCTGACAGATTTTCAGCCCTTGGCAAAGAGGCATTTGTTCGTTGTTGCAGCAAGCTCGGAGTGTTTGTTGTATTCGCCCCAAGAAGCGAGGGGGGTGTTAAAAGAAGGCCCAGGCCCACTAACACTTTCTTGGGCCGAATACTTCTTTGGGCTTTGTAGCCCACTAAAGATCCTTTTGACCTAAAGCCGAGCTATATCATTCTTTGAGCGATTATAAAAAAAAAGGGCCCTTAGCTACAATGCATTTTAAAACTGATTCTTCAATCGAGGAACAACACAGCTCACTCAATCTCTCCCTGTTAATATCTTGTATCTTCTTCCTTTTGCATTCTTATTCTGTAACATCAATGATCGTCAATGAAGGAGTTTAATGGGCCGTGGATGTAGGATTCATCAAAAGAATCCGAACCACGTAAAGAGCTGTGTTCAACATTTTTTTCTTCTTTCTTGTTAATTAATCTTCATTGTTGAAGATTGATTTCAATTTTTAACAACTTTTCTTGCGGAACTCGTCATTACCGTGCCAGTCTGCCATGTTCTACTCAACGACTACGTTTCAACTTAAGAAAGTCAACGTTGAGTGTCTTTGAGCGAAGAGATCATCCGCGAATCTTGCAATCAACGCTGGTTGATTTCAAAATTGCAACTTGAGAAGTTGGAAATTTTCTACAATAAAAAATGCACGCAATTAACTTCTTTAGCGGGAAAAGAACACTTTGCTTTCACATTATTGAGATTCTTTAGTTACCAAGCGTGATTAAAATAATGCTAATTCGCACTAAAATATTCAACGCAATAAAGACGCGTACCTGCTATAAAGTCCGCCTCCTTACACTAAGTCAAGAACATCAATCATCCTTTTTCCTTTCGTTTCATCTTGGTAATAGATCTAATTTGTCATGGCTATCAAGGTTTATGGTCACCCAGTTTCAGCTGCATCAAAGAGAGTTTATCTCTGCTTAACCGAGAAGGAAATCGAATACGAACTCGTCACCATTGATTTAGGATCTGGACAGCAAAAGCAAGAGCCCGTGATCTCAATCAACGTAAGCTTTAGATAGATAGTCTTTGAGTTCACAACTTCTTTCTGATTTTCTTGTTCTGTTACTTTTGTAGCCCTTCGGACAAGTTCCAGGTTTTCAAGATGGTGACCTCACTCTCTTTGGTAAGCATAGATAGATAGATACACAGTGTTCAAATCCTATGTTTCTTGGTCATAACTCTCACCCCAACTGTTTTTAACTGCAGAGTCAAGGGCGATAACTAAGTACATAGCACATACATATGCCGAAAAGGGAACACCACTGATCTCGGAAGATCCAAAGAAGATGGCAATCATCTTCGTATGGTTGGAAGTAGAAGCCCTAAAGTTCGACTCAGTCGCTAATGTCTTACACTATGAGCTCTTAGTCAAGCCTTTTAAGGGTATCCCAAGTGATGAAGCTAGCGTGGAGAAATTGCTTGTTCAATTAGCTTCTGTTCTTGATATCTACGAAGCTCGCTTGGCTCAGTCAAAGTACTTGGCTGGAGATTCTTACACTTTGGCCGATCTCCACCATGTTCCTATTGTGAACAACCTTTTTAAGACGAAGGTTAAGCCCTTGTTCGAAGAGAGACCGCATGTTTAAGGCTTGGTGCGAGGAGATCTTGGCTAGGCCTGCTTCGAAGAAGGTCCTTGGAAACTAGTTATAGTTAGTTCCGTGGCGTGTCATCTCTTAAGTTTGTTAATTATGTTGTGTTGAATGTTGATGTCGTTTTTTCTTTTGTTTTTCTTTATGGAGTGATGATCATGTTATTCGTGATCATCACCTGTCTTGCTTTTTCTTGTTTGAGAATAAAAGCTTGTGTTAGGCATATGCGATTCAAGATTGAGCATTTGAGATGAAAATGCAAAAGATTTTTAGTTAGTGCGAACACTACCTACCTTACCTACCTCCAAATGCAATTGTGATTTGTAATGTAGTCCTGTTAATTCAATGATCTATAGAGAGGTCGGTGGCTACAAGCAATTGGGTCAGACGATTCTTGCATTATTTTGTAGTTAAGGGACGCTCCAATTCCCACCCTACCCACCACTTAAAATGGAGCTGTCAAACGGGTCAATGGAGCAGGCCGTCCCGTAGCCCACCATCCGGCCCTGAGAAAGGAAGCCCTCCGGCCCCACAGGCGTCTCGCGGCCTCGCGTGGTAAACCCATTACAATACAAAATGAAAGAAAAAAAAATAAAAGGGAAAAAAACCAAAACAAAAAGATTTTTAGTCGAAAATACCTTTCATCTAATCCAACTTCTTTAGTCTACGGAAGAGGAGGCTCTCAGAATAGAATACAGTTTTTGAGCAGGCTAATGATAAGTTTCTGAGGCAAAAAGCAAATACACGATGGCTGGATAAAAGGGGATAGGAATACTGCATTTTTTTCATTCTGTTATTAAATAAAGAGCCTACACTAACAGAATTCTTTCCATTACTGATTCTGATGGGAGACTCTTCTAGATCAGAAGGAAATCCAGCAGCATTTTGTTGAGTTTTTTCATGGCATGTTGGGAACAAAAATGCAGAAACAGCATATGCCTGAGCCTATGGTTGCAGCAGAGGGGTACATTCTGTCTCCAAGTGACCATCTGCAACTTGTTAAGCCATTTGATAAGAAGGATGTCTGGAATGCAATGACCTCTATCCATGATGATGTGGCCCCTGCCCGGATAGGTATGGAATGGGTTTTTTAAGCAAACATGGAGTGTTGTAGGGGAACAAATCGCCTGTGCTGTCCTGAATTTCCTTGACACAGGTATTATGCTCCCTCAACTGAACAAAACTGTTCTATGTCTCATCCCTAAAACTGCCCATCCAAATTGAACACAAGAGTTTAGGCGTATAGCATGCTGTAACACAATCTATAAGTATATATCCAAGATGCTCTGCTCTAGGCTTATACCCATACTGCCCAAAATTGTCCACACTAACCAGAGTGCGTTCGTGCAAGATAGGTCTATTGTGCACAATATCTTGTTGTGTCAGGAATTAATCAGACAATATGGGAGGAAGAATGCATCAGCCAGAGCTCTATTAAAGGTAGATATAAGGAGGCATACGATACTTTGGACTGGGACTTCTTCGGGAGCTGGTTGTCCCTGCTTAAGTTTCCACTAACCTTTGTTAATTGGATCAAGGCATGTGTTACCAGTGCCTCCTATACTATCTCCTTTAACGGACACTAACAGGTTGTTTTAAAGGAGCAAGAGGTTTAAGACAAGGGGATCCTATCTCCTTATCACTGTTTGTTATTGCCATGGAATATCTAACTCGACAGCTGCTTCTGGCAACTAAAGATTCACTTTAGATATCATCCTTCATGCAAGCAACTTCAATTGGTGAACCTGTGCTTCGCTGACGACTTGATGATTTTCTGTAAAGGAAAAACAGCCACAATAACTGTTGTTAAGGAAGTACTGGAGAAGTTCTATCATGTCTCGGGGCTAGAAGCTAACCAGCAGAATCCATTTATTCCTGGCTGGGGTTAGTGGGAGCTCTGCTTATCAGATGGTGAAGGATACAAGATTTCAGCTTGGATCTTTCCCTATGAGATACCTAGGTATCCCTATTTCCCCACCAAATGGAACGCTACTGCCTGCCAAATCCTTGTGGATAAATAGTAGCTCAAATTAGATGTTGGACCTCTAGAAATCTTTCTTATGCAGGCCGCCTATGTCTAATCAATTCAGTCCTCTTGGCCACCCATGGTTATTGGGGCTCCGTATTCATGCTGCCCAAGTCAGTTTGTAAGGAAGTGGATCAAGCCTGTAGAGAATTCTTGTGGGGGAAAAGGTGCATGGAAGAGCATCCCTCTTCTTCGCTGGGATAGAGTCTGTTTGCCTTGGATTAAAGGGGGACTCAACTTGAGAGATTGTGTCACTTGGAATAAAGCACTTGCCGGCAAACAATATGGGACATTACTAGGAAAACTGATTCCCTATGGATCAAGTGGATAAATGTAGTATACTTGAAAGGTATTGAATTTTGGGAATCCCGGTTACCAGCAGACTCTAGCTGGCACTGGAAAAAGATCAACAGATTAAAAGAGAGGTTTAGGGGAGGCTATGTAGATCAGAAATGGAGTCTCACAGCAGATGGAATATATTCTGTGGAGTCTGGATATCAATGGCTCAAAGGGGACCAGCATGATTTCCCTTTCTGCAAGCTATCTGGAACAAATTTAGCATTCCTAGACATTCGTTCTTTGTTTGGTTGATGATCCAGAAGAAGTTACTAACTGTGGACAGGATAAGCAGATGGGGGGTACCTATTTCTAACCTAGTGTGCTGCCTATGTGGAATAACTGGGGAGACAGTGGAGCATATTTTCCTTGAATGTGCATTCAGCCAAGCCTTCTAACTAAGCTTAAGGATTGGTTCTGCATTGAGGAGCCGATAAGTGGGTTTGAGGAGTTGGCTACATGGATGAAATCAGTAGGAAGCAAACGCAATGTCCAACACAGCATTCGCATGGCTTGCCTATCGCCTATGTTATACTTCATCTGGTATGAAAGAAATCAGAGAGTGCAGGGAGAGAGTGCTTGGAGAACAGAGGAGCAGCTTGCCATATTGATAACTCGGGAGATGAAAAGTAAACTGATGAGCTTCATTAGTGATAAGAAAATAGTAACTTCAAGTATATTTCGCCATATGTTTCTTATACTTGTAAGTAGTAGGGTCTGATTGTACAAATTACAGAAAGTCCCACATTTTGTGGACTGTGGTAAATGAAAATCTCATTTCACCAAAAAAAATAATAAATCCAACTTCTTTAATAATAATTATTTATGCTATTAAACTTCATTAAACTAAAAACTCGATAAAAACCAATATTAATCATTTATATATTAGTTAGTTAATATATAATAACATTTTTAATTACTGGTGGGCCTGCTCGCAGCTCGCTAGGCCCGCCCCTCCAAACCCCGCAGCCTGCAAGGGCATGCCACCTAAGACCCGCTCTCTGGCGGGCTTGATAAATTGCACGGATCTAACTTAAAACAACGTGTTTCACTCTATTTACCGGTCACGCACACTATCAAATTTTAAGTCCCCTTAAATTATACGAAGTGGGTAGGCAAGACAAAGCCAAAAGTTTTGCCGACCCAATACTATGGTTGGGCCTTACGGTTACTAATTTAACCGTTAACTATAAAAAGGAAATTTTATACTTTTGTAATATTTGATTCCATAGTTTTATTACTATTAAGCAAATGAAAACTGAATTTGGTTCCACATTTTTTGTTTTACTTAATAATATAAAAAAAATAAGAAATATAATTTTGTTTTACTTATTCATTATAAAATAAAAGAAAAATGACATTAAAAAGGCAAGAAATAATGAGAAAAATACCACTGGAAGTTAACGTAGAATTTTCCATCCCAGTCCCGCCAAGTAAATCGTGACGAAATCGTCATAATTCTCGACCTCGAGTTTGGTTTAAACAAATAATTCTTATATTGAAAATATAAATTGGGTAATGTTTAAGAATCCCTGCGGGGTCGGGTTGATTTCATCTCAGCTTACTTGAACGGGGATTTCACGTAAATTTCCAGTGGCATTTTTTATTTTTTAGTTTTAAATAAACAAAATAAATAAATAAAATTGATTATTTTAATTTTTTTACTACATTTTATTTTGATGTACGTTTTACCCTTCTCTCTGTATATTCTTATTTTTATATCATTTATTTTTATTATTTTTTATTTCACTTATTATTTCTCATTTTTTAATGTTAATTTTATTATTTTTGAACTCGGCCATTGTCTATACTTGTTCTTTTCCATCTTAATAGCCCGTCATACTAACGATTCCGCTAATCGCGTGTTGGGCACGTGTCCTCTAAATTGACTGTCATACTAACCAAAAGAATAAATTGATCCAAAATCAATGAGATTAAATTAGTCCACGTCAAACATTGAGTGGCTAAATTAGTGAACGGTGTAACATTAGAGACGTTTTATATTTTTGCCCAAAATAATAATTATCAGTTTGGGTCAATAAACTGTCTACTCTTCCCATACGACACTACATGCACACACCCTCAAGACAAGTGTCCTAAAAAATTTGAATATATTCCACATCTTACAATTTTGGCAACTTTAAGTTGACCATAATCCACCCTTAGTTGGGTCACAATTCTCATTATTCCGAATCTTATGTGACGTCGTTATCATATGTTTTTGACATGGCACTAGGGGTGTGATTAGGGTTTGGGATTTCAGGTACTGCCCGACCCGATCGAATGGAAAATCGGATTAGAAGTCGGGTATCGGATAGCAATATGCTACCTGAATACCGATAGGCTACCCGACATTAGTTAGAAAAAAAAAAGCCCAAATGGAGGCTACGGCCAGGCCCAACTAATTAAAGGAAAAGAATAAAATAAAAAATTAAGTTATGGTCTTACCTAGGAGAAGAATATAAAATATAAAACTAATACATAACAACTTACACGACTCACACACACGACATAGACACACAACATAGACACCCGCACTTGATGAATTAGAATTTTACGCTATTTTTACACCCCGCAAAAGCGTATTTTCTGCTGTTATTTATCATAATATACTTGAATATTATGCTTTTACATTCATCCCTCTTGTTTGCTAGATCTTGGAGCAAAATAGACCAACGCGGGAAGATTTGACATAAAAAGGATCATCAAGCTCAAGACCACGAAAGTTCATACTCATAATAAGCGAGCCAAATGCTAACTCTAGGAAAAGCTCGAAGCTGGCAGCTCAAGCAACCATGTGAAACCATACAAGGAACGCACGCTTGGCCTATTAGCACTTTGGGTCCTTTTTTGCAATTTCAAAAGTGCATGGGGAAAATATGCAATTGGTCACTTAATTTTTATTTGAAAAGCTTATTGCGTGGAGAGCAAGAGAAACGAAGGTGGAGATTTGATTTTAAAATAAAAGCAGAAGGGAGATTCAGTGGGGAAGTCGCCACTCTCTACCATATATAGACCCATGCGCCTACGATAAAGAAACTTTTGACGGCCGAAGAAAAGTGTGTTGCGAACTATTCACGGCTGCGACGAGGATATATCGACGGCCCAGAGCGAGATGACGCGAACACCATGATGGCGAATTCTTTATGTTTAATATTTCGTTTTCGACAATGTGTTCTTTCGATTCATTGTCGTCTTCGTTGATATATATGCTTGCATAATTTCTTTTGTGAGTAAGGCCATGTTAGGCCGGATTTTATGACTACATACTAATGCTATTGGTATTTTATTTAATCTTTTAGTCGAGTTATGTATTCCTTGTTTGTTCTTCATGTGCGTGCGTGTGATTGGCCTGCATGTGGTTTTCGAGACCTTAGGCGCCGAAAGCTCCTAAATTGGGGAATTTTACAAAGCTCGAATGCACGTATAGGAACTACAGTCATATAGGCATATAGTTGATTGGGTCCCTATTTACGTATGGTTGCTATTGCGGAACAAAAGAGTAGCACGCATGTTAGGAAATTCTACTTTGACAATGATTCATATTGATTAGATAGACTAGATTACACGAAGACGTAGGAATAATTCGTGCCGAGCATGTGTCTTGATCACGTCGTCATCAATTGCTCTTTCCTCATCTATTTTATTTGCGTCTATTTTATAATTTCCAATTTTATCTTTATAAAATCATTAAATTATAAAAATTCCTTTAGGTTAAATTAGAATTAGAATTAATATCTTAGAACTAATCGAGCTGTCTTCGTGGATTGATACTCGACTTCGTCAGTTTTACTACTTCCACGACCTAATAGGAGTTATTCTAAGTTTTAGTTTAGACCTTTTAGTTATTAATATATTATTATGATTAATGTTTTTTATTTTTTTATATGTTGATACTCTCGTCTTTCTCGTTTGTGTTTTGTAAGATAAGGGATGCCACTATACAGCAATACCTCCAAGACATTCGATGATGAATTAGAGTGTGATTTTTCGGATGCCGACATCTCACTAGTGTACGCAAGTACAACCATTACAAGCCTGCAAAATTGTGGTATGATGGGCGCGGGAGAATTACTACTCAGATGTCGGCGAATATTCAGATTCTCTCTCGAATGACTACTTTTCACCACCTCGGAAAAAACCGCTTGCGAGATAGCGATCGAGAATATGGATGTGATACAAGAAGACCATAGTCGTCCGACTACTACGAGTTTTCAAAGTCTAAAAGCAAAGATGAAGAATCTGATGGTCCAATTGGAAAAGGTAAAAAAATGTAGTGTCTGAACATGAACAAGAAGTACCCTCGAGCCACGATGACACATGTCCAAAAGAGCACATAGAAGCCATTCCATAGAGTTGTGAAAAGACACAAGAACTGGTGTTAGAACCAAGTGAAGCCAACTATGAGATCGAGTTAAAGAAAGCCGATCAACCCGCATAGTCTACTGTTGATTCTGTTCCAGCAAAGCCGAGTCTCCCAGAAGTTCTGAGGATACTTTATTTCCATGGAGTTGTAGCATCGCCAGCAACTAGCGAGCACGGAAGCGAGAAATTCGCAGTATACAATGTCGTGGAAAAGAGAAGATGGAGCCTGGGACTTTCCATCCGATTCTACGTGTGGTTATGAAGTCACCTTATCATTCAGATGGCATATTCACATAAGGATTCATTAAGGCATTAATGATCTTGATTTCGATGTAATATGGGAGCAAAAAGTCGACATATGGAGAGAGTTTAAAGATTGCGACCACACGAAGTTGTACCATTTCGAGATCAAACTTTTCTCCAAAAAGATAAAATCAAGTTGTTCAGTACTTCTACTGAACATACAGAGTCGTGGACCCTCAACACGAACGGAAGTCTAGCTAACGACTATAAAACAACGCTTCTTGGGAAGCAACCCAAAAGCTTATCGATGCATATATATATATATATATATATATATATTATATATCTTAGTACTTTTTACTTTATGTCCTATTTTATTTTTCGTCTACTAAAAATTCGCTCTCACAGTTCCGCCTAATCATGATTTCTCACAGGCTCATAACTAGTTTGGGGTGATCCGTTCTCGATGGTTGCTTGTTTATTGTCAACCAAGTCTCCTATCGATCGACGTAAAATTCAGGGTGGTATCACTTCAACTATCTCTTTGCTTTTATTTACACATTGAGGATGACGTGCTATTTAGTTTGGGTGTGGGATGTGACACATGCTAGATTTAATATACTTACATGATTATATATCGATGTGTTTCGATCTCTTTAGTGGGTATACTGATGAAAGTTGCGATTTGAACGTCAATGTGGAATCTACTATCTATGATGAAAATTTCTATTTTGTGTCGTGATATGATTCGACGAGTTGAGTGTGATAGTTTACATGTTGCGTTGTCGTGAAGCATGATTATTTGGCTACATTGACTGATTTAGAAGAATCTTACGTATCATAAGCACACCAGTTATATATGTGAGTTTTTTTTAGCCTTCATAGAAAAATTCAGAGCAACTCATTATGTTCGGTGTTTATTCTTGCGTGACACTCGTGGATTGAATAATTTCGAACTTCCTCTGCTATGCATGTCAACGGTGATTATGTGGATTTTGTGCGTGAAAATCAGAAGGGCACTAGGATTGAGTCATTGGCCGAAATATCTCCCCACTTTACATATTTATCACTTAGTGAGCCCTTTTGAGTCTTATTTGACTAATTTGTCGATTTGGATCCCAGATATTTAGTCCGATAGCCTCAATATAGCCTATACGACCCTGCATCGACATATCAATTTATCGGCATCGTGAAAAGTCGCTTGTTGGTTTAGAACGAGGGAATGAAAATTACATTGACGCATGTTAGTTATGAATTCGTCCTATGAAAGATCTATTGTCGAAATATTCCATCAACCCAGGAACCTCTCCTAATACAAGTGTCCTAAATAATTTGACCATATTCCACCATCTAACAAATTTGCAACTATAAGTTGACCGTAACCCACCCTCAGTTGGTCACGATTCTCATTTTTCTGAATCTTATGTGACGTAGTTACCATATGTTTTTAACATGGCACTAGGGGTGGGATTAAGGTTTCAGATTTCGGGTACCCGACCGGACCCAATCGGATCGGGTTAGAAGTCGGGTATCGGGTTTAACTCGACTATATACATCGGGTGGGGTATCGCGTAGGAATATGCTACCCGAATTACCGTCGCGTCACAAACGGCCAAAAATAAAGGTTATAACCTTCCTTATACGAGTATAGCGAAAGTAAGGATCGTCTCCACATGAAAGATGGTTAATTTATTTCTAGTTCTCAATGAGATGAGGAAGATAGAAATACCGAAGATAACATGGTGACAAACATAAGATTTCTATCTTCTCTGCCCACGGAATGGAAGAAAATATCCACTCAAATACGACAAACAAAGATCTAGAGGAGTTGGATGTCCATGCCGTGTTTGACAATCTCGCTCAGCATGAGGAAGATACCGCGAGATCACCAAAGAGCAGAAAGGCAAACAAACTGATGACACAATTGCCTTAGTCTCGGAGAAGAGGAGCACAAGATCAAGAAAGGATAAGATCGTTAGGCCACCTTCATCATCAGAGTCGGAAGAGGATCGGACTCCGACATCGAGCCGAACATGAATTCCCTTGGAAAACAGTTAGCTCTAATTGGACAAATGATGAGCAAGAAGTACTTCAAGAAGAAGTCTTCAACCTCAGCCAATAGACTTCGGACTACAAGCTCCAAAGAACAAAGACGCGCTCCAGAGAGTTCCGATGTCAAGAATCCCAAAGAGACTAATAAATGTTTTAATTGTGGCAAAGCAGGTCACTTCTCCAGAGAGAAAAAGAACGAGAGAATTTCGAAGCTGTAAAGAAAAAATTCTTTAAGGAGATGGAAAATCTCAAGGCTTTCTCGTCCTCCCAAGCTACCTCTCACGCTATTACAAAAAACGTGAAAAATGAAAAATCGCCTTTGAAAGATAAATATTGTAATAATAATTTTGTTAAAAGTGCTATGACTAATTTCACTTTAGCTACGTCTACAGGGAGCGTAGCGTCAGCACTAAAAACAAAGGCGAGATTGTCTAGCCCTAAGATAAAGAAGGAGCCATTAGATTTAAATGTTTATGAGCATGCTACTCCTGTTATGATAAAAGACATTCGTAGAAATAAAAGAGCTATTTCCACTTTTAAGATAGTTGCTTCTACTCATTCACTTCAGCCGATCACTTTTAGAAGCACCAACTTCGAAATAGGCTCTACGTCAAAAATAATAATTCTGAAACAAATGCCACAAGGAAGACACGTAGGAACAAGATCCAGCCATAAAGGAAGCTTATGGCGCTATACATGAATGTGCTCACCTAAGGTATCCCGATACCCCAAGCACCTTAGGAGACTATCACAAGAAAAAATCTTTTCCTCAGTCAAACCCTCCAAAGCATTTGTACGTGCTGAAATTAACCTTCCCTGTACGGTTCAATCCAAATGGTTCCTAAATCTCCGCCTAGGACGACAAATGCTAAAAGGGCCAAGTCTCCTATAGAGGCAAAACCCAAACCCACTTTTTCAAAAGTGCAATGGGTTATTAAGACTCTTCCAAAAATAGATTTAGGAGTCATATCTGAACCCAATACTAAATCTGCTAATTCGAGAGGACCCATGTTTAAGTGGGTACCTAAAGCTCTCTAAATTGTTTTTTGCAGATCCATCATGTGTGGTACCTCGACTCTGGTTGCTCCCACACATGAGTGGTAGTCAAGAGCTGCTGAGCAACTACAAAGACCGACCAAACGGCAAAGTCAGATTTGGGAACAACGATTCAGCCCCGATTCTAGGACTTGGGGATATCACTCTGAAAAATATGACCATCAAAGATGTCTCGTACGTCGAAGGCCTCCGCCATAACTTGTTCAGCATAGGCCAATTCTGTGACAAAGGCTTCCAGGTGGTCTTCCATGCTGACCGATGCAGAATTTTGGATAGTCAGGACACAGAACTCCTTCAAGGACTTCGGAGATCCAATCTTTACACGATCAACCTGACGTCTGTGCGGCCCTCGACAGCTGTATGCCTCATTTCTCAGACGGATTTACTGAGGAACAGCTTATGGCATCAACGACTGTCTCATCTGAATATGAAAGCTCTCCAACGTCTTTCTACGAAAAGTTGGTTCACGGTCTTCCAACTATACAACTACAAAGGAGCATCACTGTTCGGCATGTCAATTAGGAAAATGAAGCGAGCATCTCATCACGTCAAGCAAATCACGTCTACGTCTCGACCATTGGAACTAATTCACATGGATCTCTGTGGTCCGATGCAGACTCAGAGTATCAATGGAAGAAAGTATGTCCTAGTGATTGTGGATGACTATTCTCGCTACACGTGGACTAAGTTCCTCCGAACGAAAAATGAGACCGTGACTTGATTATCAATCTTGTGACACAACTCAAAATCTGCTGCAACAGACTATTCAAGTCGTTCGAACAGACAACGGCACTGAGTTCAAGAACAGTCACCTCAGTGAGTTTTATCAGAAACTTGGAATAGTCAACAATTTTCAGCGGCCAAAACACCTCAACAAAATGGGGTCGCTAAAAGGAAAATCGAACACTAGTGGAAGCCGCTCGTACGATGCTGATCCAATCGAAACTTCCACACTTTCTATGGGCTGAAGCAGTCAATACCGCTTGTTTTACTCAAAACAGGACGGTGGTTCACAAACGGTTCAACAAGACTCCGTACGAGATTGTGAATAATAGAGTGCCCAACATCTCTTTCCTTAAAGTCATCGGGTGCAAGTGCTTTGTGGCGAACGACCGAGAGCAACATGCAAGTTCGACCCTAAAGCATTCGAAGCTACATTTGTCGGGTATTCTTCAACATTAAAGCATACCGTTTATACATCAAGTCCAACCGAACTATTAAGGAAAGCTATAATGTCACTTTCCACGAAGTGGCAGAAATGGTTTCTGGTCAATTCAGTCAGGACCCGTGCCTAACCCGTTGGCTTCTGAAGACAACATTTCAGAACCCGTAATCACTGGTGTGTTGGCACAAAACCACAGAAGATGGCAACAACTTCAGGATCAGTGTCAGACGAAGCAACGAGACTTGCAATAGACACTTGGATTCTCTCTTCGAACCGGTATATCGGTCATACACGCCTACACCAACAATGAATTATCTACCAAACGCCCGTATCGAAGCTATCAGCCTCCTGCTGGCTTATGCGGCTCACAAAGACTTCAAAGTCTATCTGATGGATGTTAAAACCGCCTTTCTCAACGCGTGTTAAAGGAAGAAGTCTACGTCGCTCAGCCGGAAGGTTTCGTTGATCAGAACATTCCGATCATGTCTATCGCTTGGACAAAGCTCTCTATGGACTAAAACAAGCCCATCGTGCTTGGTACGATGTCCTGAGTGATTTCCTCGTGAAGTTTGGATTCATACGAGGAACGATAGACACAACCCTCTTCATTAAATGGCATGACAAAGATCTGATGGTCGTCCAAGTATACGTCGACGACATCATCTTCGGATCAACAAATCCTCGGCTCTGCAAGAAGTTTGGAGATCTCATGAAGAGCAAATTCGAGATGAGTCACATGGAGAGATGCAGTTTTTCCTAGGACTCCAAGTCAGGCAGCTCGATGATGGAATTTTCATCAGTCAGACTAATACATCAAGGATATTCTGAAGAAATTTCATCAAGACCAGAGCAAGCCTCTCAGCACTCCTATGTCACCAAGCTGCAAGTTGGATGCCGATCCCTCTGGCAAGTCGGTCGACATCACACTGTATCACAGTATCATTGGATCTCTTCTCTACCTTACTTCGAGCCGGCCGACATCATGTTTGCCACATGCTTGTGTGCCTGTTTTCAAGCTGATCCCAAAGAATCCCATATGCTCGCGGTCAAAAGAATTCTACGCTACCTTAAGGGCACCTCAACCCTTGGCCTATGGTATCCAAAGGGTACGAATTTTAAACTTATCGACTACACTGACGCTGACTATGAAGGTTGCCGAATCGACCGGAAAAGCACGTCCGGTGGCGCTCAATTTTTAGGCGAAAAGCTAGTTTGCTGGTCATCCAAAAAGCAGAACTGCGTGTCAACTTCGACGGCCGAAGCTGAATACGTAGCTGCCGCCAGCTGTTGCTCACAGATGCTGTGGATGCGGACACAGCTTCGCGACTATGGGTACAATCTAAATAATATACCCATATATAGTGACAGTCAGAGTGCAATCTCCATTACTTGCAATCCTGTTCATCATTCACGCACAAAACACATAGACATTAGATATCATTTTATCAAAGATCACGTAGAAAAAGGCACGATAGAGATGTACTTTGTGAACACGGAGTTTCAACTAGCCGACATTTTCACCAAGGCATTGGATGAGAAACGATTTCAATTCCTTGTCGGAAAATTAGGCATGTTAATCTTCCGTATATGTGCATTACCTGATCTTCTGTGCTATCACATGCTCTATTCTATGTGTTTTCTATGCTTATTTGTTCTTATCTTGCGTGATAAAATAAATATAATAATAATAATAATAATAATAATAACAATAATATAAAAATAATAATATATATTTCTATATAAATATAAAGGGGTATGACGAAATCCTTTGCGATGCTTTGATCTAAAGTCACTTAGAATTTTACCCCGACATGCGATCGATTTAATTGCTTAATTTTGTCAGTCTAAGTCGCATTCTTGTGTCTTAAGGACATTAGGTTGCTCCACTAGACACAAAGCCACTATAATGTGAGGATTCAAGCCTTGTTCCATTTTCCTTTCTTTGGATCTATTTCTCGAGTGAGTCACACATCAATTGCTTGTCTTAACTAGTAATACTTGGCTTCATACTCATCTTGCGTTAGATCGTTAGGAAAATGATAAGGAGTTTAGGATATTCCTCATTCGGCCTGATATAAATTTCCCCACGTTAGCCCTTAGTCATCCACTTTGAGCCTTCTACGATGTCCTTTTCTTCATTTGAAACCCGTTCTCAGCCTTCAACCGAACTCTATACTCTTCAAATGGTTGTTCAAACGAGAAAAGGAGGGGGAGATAACGACAGAAAAAGTAAGATGATGACAAAGAAGGCATTGCTCAACGCGCAACAAACAGAACAATGGAACCGGCCTTCCGACTACCTTGTAGAAAGTGGCATGGATCCTGCTGTGAACTTCTCCAACGATAATCTCGTACGCTCGTCAGAACGGCTGGAAGAGGAGCACCACGAAGTGAACTTCTCCAACGATAATCCGGTCTTATATCGGGAACGAGAAGAGGAGTGCAGCCTCAGGTACGAATTTCATAACCGAGAACTTCACCAAATTGATAATCTCTGAAACCTCAATAGGGATTAAGAGAAGAGGAGCTCAGTATCGGCCCGAGAACCAACAAGAAGAACTTCGCCTATGATAATCTCCTAGAGCCTCATGGAGAAGCGGAGCTTCAGCTTGAGAATAACATAAAAAGGACAATTCTTAAAAGAAAAAGAGGGAGAAAAGATTGAAAAGAAGAAAGACGACGAAAAAAAGGGAGACAGACGTAGGATTGGAAGACGGTGAAGAGATAAGCTCATTTCCTTTAAATTCCTTCCGTCCTAAGTCCTAGCCAAATTATAACCCTTACAATCCTTTGATTCCACATAGACGGTCTCTCGCTTAGGTGAAATGATTAAAAATGCCTCGATCATAGGTAAATTGACAGAAAATTGCATGTGTTGACTTGAGTGATAAAAATATAAAAATTCCAAGATAGCTGAATGAGAGCAAGAGCGAACCTGGTGAGAGTTGTCGACATGGACCAGTCTATGAACTTAGGACTTTAAGTTTGACGACATGACTTGACGGCATTTTCTTCCTTCAAATGTCTCGTAAAATTTTAGGCGTGACGATTGATCGAAGCAAATAATCTGACCCCATCCCATAAAAAAAATATATATATATACATATATATGTACTAAGAAATAAATAATAAATAAAAATTTCGCACATTTTGACATGAAATGTTATGTTTCATATGCATTGAATTGAATAAATGCGAATTTCTTTAGTAAATCGCACATTCTAAATGCAATTTTAGACTGCATTGGTACTGAATTGTTTAAATGCGATAAATT